>JALPQI010005327.1:0-63993 GCA_025490895.1 Thaumatotibia leucotreta | reverse complement strand
TTTCGAGGTTGCTCGTTCATGGAAACGCGACGACAATACTCCAACAATTCGATTGATTCTGCCATTTTCATTTGCTTAAAGGCTTATTTTTATTTGTGCTAAAGGAACTTATCGTCGATGTGGTGGTAGCCTTTGTTCGCTTGTAAGTAACTATGACACGAAAGTCAACAGTGTGTGGACAATCAGGTAGTCTTTATTTTAAAATAAAAATTACTTGAAAATAATATTTTATAATAAACAGCATTCTACGGTAACAACAACCTAGTACTTCGTTCTGGCAGAATATCACTAGTTAACATCATCAGGGCTTCTCCCAAAGGCTGCAGCGTAGTAGGTACTTTAACTCTTTTTTTTTGTGATGCATTTGGTGTTCTGCGTTACCTATGTAATGTCAGTCAGGTAGTTATAATTTGTACAAAGTATGTTTGTTTTGTTTTCGTGTCTCTAAAATTTTATATTAATTGTGTTTTCTGTATATTGTAGCAAACATAGATTATCTATCTATCTAGTATACTCATGATCAATTTGACTACTGCAGAAATGTATAGGTAATCACAAAATACTCCCGCTAAGTTGAGCATAAAAAGTATAAACACGGATTTCTAGTAGAAAACATATAAATATTTAAAGAACTCTCTCTTTGGCTCACGTTTCAATCACAAATCAAAACCACTTTTTCACCACAATATCCGCTCGGGGTTGCGTACGTGAAAATTTGTAATAAACTAAATTATTCAAACTAGGCTCGCGTGCACTGGAAGAAGAAAATATACAGAAATGCGGATGTTTTGGAATATACTCGTATATAGTATTATTTAACCATACATTTGCTCGGCATCAAGCTACAAGACCGTGTGAGGAATACCGAGATTCGACGTCGCACGAAAGTGCAAGACGTCGGAGACGTTATTACCAAACTGAAGTGGAATTGGGCAGGACACATTGCCAGGCAGCATGATGGCAGGTGGACCAAAATGTTAACGGATTGGTGGTCGCTTTCAGATGGGAGAAGCGCAGGGCGTCCTCTCGATGGGTGGACGATATTCGGAAGAATACGGGTCACTTTTGGATAAGGCTAGCTCAGGACCGGGACCAGTGGCGTACAAGAAGAGAGGCCTATGCTCAGCAGTGGGCGAATAACGGCTGAATATGATGATGATGATGATGAACCATACATTTTGATCGAAAAGTGAAACATGAGATTTATGGGTGTGCTTTGCTGCTATTAGCCGTACCATGACCTCCCACAGCGTTTAAGCGCGGATTTACTTTCTATCTGACTTGAGGGTGCTTAGATCGCTAACGCTCAGTAGCCTGTTGTAATTTTCCCTCTCTGTCACTCTATCGTATTAGTTCGACAAAGACAATTAGATTCGTTTCGTTTAGGATTGACGATTGAGCGTTAGCAATTGGCAATTTGGCTACGCATCCTGATCCTACAGCAAATTCGCGTCAAATTAAAAACGGGGGGGCTACCGTACCATTATCTCGTTTAGGTTCAGCACGTCATTTTTTGACAGTTATTCTATGGAACTGACACAACGTGATTCAGTTTAGGTCCTCTTCTTTGGCGTTACACTCTTGACAGAGTGGTCGTGGCCGTCACGTAGGTTGTGTTGCGTGATGTACTATGCGACGCCATTCCTTACGAACTGCCGCGCTTCTGGTGCATTTATGCAGTGTAGCATCCACGGTGGTCTTCACTCCGTCTGTCCACCTCATCAGTGAACGTCCTCGTCGGTTGCCCTCGATTCGTCCCTGCACCACCAGACGCTCGACAGATTCGCTACCGCGCCGCGTTACGTGTCCAAAGAAAGTAAGAAAGAAAGTTTAGGCCCTACGCTTGCTAAATCGCTAACTGAATCGCTTTAGTAGTTCGCGGTAGCCCTTTAGAACTTATCTTTCTGCTACAACCCGTCTAGTCAGAGCTACGGCTGCATTAAATTAATACCCGTTTTACAAGCGACAAGTTTCACTCGTAACTGTTCTTGGGGCGCACCACAAAAGAGCTGTTACATTTTATAGCCGCAATCGCGGCCTCCCGATAGTACTCCAGCCAACAATTAAAGGGTAAAGATAAACCCGAGTTGCCGTACCTTTATAAATAAGACTTGTGTTAACTGTTAGATATGAGGTTCAGTATCAAGGCGAATTCTTGCAAATAAATGATGGGACATTCTTATATATTCTCGCCGAGTTTCTTACCGTTTTTTCTAGAGTCAGTGGTGTAGGGTTTAGAATCAATTGTAGTTTCTTTTTATAAACTATCTTTGCTATCGATATTATAAAAAAAATATCTTGGGGCATCTCACACAAATCGACCTAGTCCCACGGTAAGCTCAATTAAGGCTTGTGATGTGGGTACTGGGTACCAGGAGACGATATGTTTACTGAAAACATATTATAGATACTTGAATACATATATTATAATAATACAGTCATGACCAAAGAACAAATATTTGTGATAAATAAATACACAAATAATATCCTCGCCGGCATTCGAACTCAGAACCTACAGCTTCGTAGTCACTACCAACTAGGCTACGGAGGCTGACAAATTATAAGTATGAAAGTTGTTGTCATGAATGTTATGATAAAGTATCTATGGAGATTTCAGATAAGTAAATTATTTTATTACATTTGTATTTTTGTAAGGGTAAGTCATACGAGTAAGTAGGTAGCTAATGTAGCTATTATTACTAATTACCTATAGCTTTCACAATGACCCTGAAAACGCAATAAAAAAATAAAACCTTCCTCGCATTCCAATGGAGACCAAATAGGTTGTAAACAAGCACCTTCCAGATATAGCCATATTTTCACCGTGTCTGCTCGGAATTTAAAAGGATTTACCCCCCGAGTCTGTGTTGGCCCAACCAATACCCGGCAATTACCGGGTCGTAATTACCGGCCTGACTTGCAACATGCAGGACTCATTCTCAAATAAGCATTTGACATTAATAGTACAATCCATCAGAGGCCGGGAAAATAAGGATTTCCGGCCAAGTCGGATAGGTTTTTTTACGCCGTTTTCACGCCGAGGCATGTCGGATGTCGAGGCTTTTCTCAAAAATACAAAGATATACTAAAAAAATAATAATGACAATGTTGTCGAAATTTAAAAAAGGTCACTTTGCCGACCTAGGCCTGAAAAGTGTTATGACATTCCATTTCCATCCCAGTGAGTTACTGCGCCCTAAAAGCGATACTTCAGAGTCTATTTTAAGGAAAGTAAAGACAATATTTCATTGCATGTTTGAGAAAAAATAATTTTCCTAACTTGTGCGGAAAAATAAACTTTGCGCACGCTTCGCGCGCGTTAATTTATCTTTTTATGGCACATGTTATGAAACAAGTAATTCCATACACGTGTAAAAATTTATTTTTAACTCGGGTGATTATCGCCCTCGTTTCACTCGGGCTCCAATTTTCACCCTCGTCGAAAAAAATTTGACCCAAAGGCACTACGAGATACCTTGAATAACATGGATATTTCTCATATAGGATGGTTATTGGTTAAACCCTTAAGGGTGATTTTAGGAGTGACCAACCTCGTGGATTGGTCTTTGTTCACGCGTCATCAGCCTATTACAGTCCACAACTGGACGTAGGCCTCTCCTATTACTTATGCTTAATGGATGCATTAAGATGCATTCAGACCAAACGAGCATTCGCTATTCTATCCCCCACTCTACGAAATCAACGAATCACGTTTTGTGTAACGATCGAATTTCGAGTAGGGGGTTAGAATAGCGAATGCTCGTTTGGTCTGAATTCACCTTTCGGAGGTTAAGGGCAAGCAGGTTGGCGATCGCAGTAATGTCTCAAATTATGATGATTGATGACGCTTATTGCCCGTCATCGATCTTTGATAAATGAATGCTCAGCGACACTTTAATCCCTTAGTCCACTCTTACGACACCCACGAGAGGAGTTGGGGTGGTGACAAATGTATTCTTACTGCCGTCACCACACAGCCTCTTGCTCTTTATTGCCTCACGATTATTACCTCCACGAAAGCGAGTCGCAACAACATTGATTAAATAGGATTTCTCTTCTTCTGAGTCGGTACCTCACTGCTGAGGATCGTGACTCCGCTTTCTAATAGCTTTTGTTGCAGCTCTCCACTTCTCCCTGTCGGTTGCTTTGTGGAAAGCGTTACTCAGTGTGGTGTCCATTTGCGCTGATATCTGGTCACACCATCGGGTTGGACTAGGTCCTCTGGGCCGCCTACCATCCACTTTTCCCATCACAACAAGTCTCTCCAAGTTGTTGTGGTCTCTGCGAGCTATGTGACCGAAGTATTGCAGCATTCGTTGGAGACAAATGGTGGACAGTCTGGGATGGTTTTCCATTTTGAGCTGGGCTAATATGGACACGTTAGTGCGGCGCGCGGTCCATGGGATCCGGAGCATACGTCGCCACACCCACATCTCAAAAGCATCGACTTTCTTACGCAGGTCCGCTTTGAGTGTCCATGTTTCCGCCCCGTAGAGAAATATGGGGAAGACAAGGGTCTGAGCTATTCTAATTTTAGTTTTGTTGAGAATGTTCCTGTCTTTCCATATCCTTTGCAGCTGGGACATTGCTGATTTTGCCATGCCTGTTCTTCGTCTAATTTCGGCCTCACATCCACCCTTGTTGCTCAGGACAGCTCCTAGGTATGTGAATTCTTCTACTGTTTCATAGTTGTGAAGGGTGTCTGTGTGCTGACGGGTGTTGAATCTGTCAACTATCATAATTTTTGTTTTTGCCTTATTGATAGTTAAACCGTGTTCTTGGCTGATCACCTCGAGGCGGTCCAGCAGCGCTCTCATTTCGGGTTCCGTTGAAGCAAAGAGTGTGGTGTCATCGGCGTATCTCAGGTTTGATATTTTACGTCCTCCCACCGTGACACCTCCGTCCCAGTTCTCCAGTGTGTGTCGCATTATATGTTCTCCGTATATGTTGAACAATATTGGGGATATGATGCAACCTTGTCGGACGCCTTTCTGGAACACGAACGGCTGGGACGTTGTATTCTCCAACTGTACGGTCCCGTAACAAGATTCATATAGGTTATGTATGAGCTTCACCATATGCTGCGGGACTCCAAACTCAGTCAGGACCTCCCACAGTTTGTGCCATTTGACACAGTCAAAGGCTTTCTGGTAGTCTACAAAGCACATGACTAATGGAAGCTTGAACTCATAGCACTTTTCAATTATCTGCCGAACGTTGAGGATTTGCTCGCGTGTGCCACGACCCTTAACAAATCCTGCCTGCTCTTGAGGTATTTGCCAGTCTAGAAAATACCTCAAGCAACTATTGATGACGTGTAGCAGCACCTTACTGGCATGTGAGATTAGAGCTATTGTTCTGTAGTTGCTGCAGTTCTTGACAGAGCCTTTTTTGTGCAAGGGAAGTACTGCCGAGTGCACCCAATCAGAAGGCCATTGGCATGTTGTCCATACGGAGTCGCAGATTTTGTGGAGAATATCGACGCCCCTGTCTCCAAGTGCCTTCAAAACCTCCGCTGTGATACTGTCAGGACCAGCTGCTTTGTTAATTTTTAGTTTCCTAATGGCCTCCACCACTTCCGAGCGTATTATTTCAGGCTCCGGGGCCACTGTGCCAGTTAGTGTTCCGGTATCTGTCTCGCAGTCCTCATCCTTATACAATTCTGCGCAATACTCTCTCCACCTCTCGGCGACTTTGGATATTTCGCATATTGGATTGCCTTGTTCGTCATTAACTATCCAAGATTGGACTTTGCGTTTGCGTGTGATTTGACGGATCTTCCTGAAGAGATCAGCTGTTTGATACTTTCCTGCGTGGGCTTCTATTTCGGAGCAGACTCCTTCAAGGTACGCGTTTTTATCGCGCCTGCAGAGAGCATCAATATTGTTGCCTAGCCGTTGGTATTCCAGACGTTTTGCTTCTGAACTTTCTCCTTTCAGTAGATCTTTCCTGCACGTTATTATATCCCAGGTCTCATCACTTATCCAAGCCTTTCTGCCTTTTGGAGGTTCTCTCAAAGTGTTAAGGGTCTCATGTATTTGGTCTCGAAATTTAGTCCATAGTTGTTCTGCATCGTTGTTTGAGTCAACATTGTCTGTGCCCAGTTTTGATTCCATCTCCCTTTTAAAGTGCTCAGCTTGACCCGGTGATAGCCTGCTATATTTGCTTTGCCTTTTACCGGTGGTTTTTAAGCGCAGGCGTATGTCAGCTACCAGAAGCATATGGTCGGATCCGCAATCTGCTCCCGGAAAGGTTTTCGCGTTGGTTACCGACGACTTCCAACGATTGCTAATGTTAATGAAGTCTATCTGATTCCTGTATTGATCCCCCGGTGATTTCCAGGTGTATTGTCTCCTCTTGTGATGTTTGAAACATGTGTTAAGTATGGTCAGAGAGTTACCAACGCAGAACTCCAAAAACCTTTCTCCTCTCGCATTACGGGTGCCAAGCCCATACTTTCCTACTGTCTGTCTAATGTGGTCGTCCTCCTCTGTTTGGCCAATTTTTGCGTTCAGATCTCCCTGAAGAACGAAAACTTCTCGTTTTGGCAACTTCTCGATAGTCGTTTCTAGTTGGCCATAGAACTCATCGATCTCTTGTTCAGTACATTGTGCGGTCGGAGCATAAATCTGGACTATGTTAAGGGCGCAAGGTTTGCAGTTTAAGCGAATTGTAATTATTCTGCCATTCACAGGGTTGTAGCCAGTCACATACTTATTGAGCTTTGCGGGGACCAGGATACCGACGCCATGTTTACTTTCCTTTTTGTGACCAGAAAAATACAGCATATTTCCCGATTCTGTCCTGTAGTGGCCTGCACCCTTAAGATGTGTTTCGCATAATCCTAGTATTGAGACCTTATACCGTTCCATTTCCCGCTCTATAATGGAAGTTTTCCCAGGTTTCAATATACCTCTAACATTCCAAGTTCCGATTCGGTGATGAGTGCGCATGGACATTTTGTCTCTGGTTTCGCCAGTAGCATTTACGCTCCCGGTAGCCTGATGATCCACTCCCGGGGCGTCTTCGGTATCCAATTTCACACTCCGCAACCCGGTAATTGCAGAGCGCCGGGGGACAGCCGGGTCGCCAGTCGAACCAATCATCTCATTTAAGCAACTTTTCATAATTAGAAGCGGGTTCTCTTGGGAGAATAGACATAGTGGGTTCCCATTACCTTCTATGCCGGACCTTTCGAAGATTATTTAATTCTTCCGGCTGCCGAAGCCGCTCCCGTGCTGGACGGGGGGACAGGTTATTTGACCGCCGCCTGTGGCTCGGCGTTGCTCCCGTTTAGCACCACCCAGGGGTCACGTGTAGGGTGGCTAGGGTTATACCTACGGACGCGGGAAGCTTCGACCCCCAAAATAGGATTTAGTATCTACATAAAAAAAATCTTAGATTTCATTTCTTCTAACAATACTTTATAGACGATAATGACGAAATAAAAACGCCGTACAGACACTTTGCACTGTGGTATAACGGCCCGGCCACGACATTGGTCTAAGGCGACCAGCGGCGAGCGGGATGCCGATATGGGTACAAGAGGGAGCACCATAAGTTTTCCGCTAAGCTGGTCGCCTTAGACCGATGTCGTGACCGCGGCGTAACATATTAACACCATCTTCAGGATTTTCATATACGTAGGTGTCTAATATTGTAACACTGTTTTTTTCTAATTTTAGTGAGGATACGAAAAGCACATTCTGCCACAACTGTAATGATTAAAATCGATTCTACTTAACTATAATAATTAGATCTGATTTATGACGTAGAAACAATATTTGATGCAATAATTCAAAATAGGTACCTACCTAATGGGTTTTAAAAATTCTTGGGGCAAAAGTCAAGTCAAAGTCAAACTATTCTTTATTCAAGTAAGCTTATTAATAAGCATTTTCTTATTGTCTGACACTATCAAGAGAGAAAAAAAATCTACTGCTGGTTCTAACCCTACACCGTTCCTGAGAAGAACCAGTAAGAAACTCAGGTGGACTTATTTAGGTCTATTACAAAACTCGTCTAGCGTCCCGTTTTTAACAATCTTTAGTATCACTGTTGCATAAACTACTATCAAATTGACTGAATATTGTTATTCTATTTTTATTTCTGAATACGGTTCCGGGATTTTATCAACTGACCACAAAATTATGGTTTTGCGTCCGTTAAAGTGCACCATTAATGACTCGTCGACGCCCGTGTTGATTACCTTTGATTTTACGAACGGTTTAAGATACCCTTTCTTAATTATACGGTTACACATTATACACATCACACATCACATCATCAGCCTATGTTAGTCCACTGCTGGACGTAGTAGGCCTCTCCTATTAACTATGCGTATAGACGCATTAGAAGGTAAATGCCCATAATCGCCACGCTGGGCAAGCGGATTGGCGATCGCAGTAATGTGTCCACTATGATGACGCTGCTGCCCATCATCAATCTTGTAGAATGGTCAGTGACACTTTAATCCCTTAGTCGACTCTTACGACACCCGCAGGAGTTGGGGTGGTGACAAATGTACTCTTACCGCCGTCACCACACGGCAAAACATTATACAAATGTATAATAATTTCAATTTAGAGCTATATTCATTCAATATGTAAGTAACAACAACAATATTTTACACACATCTTACACAAGTCCCTTGGTAAGCTCAATTAAGGCTTGTGATGTGGGTACCAAGCGACAATATAAAATAGATACATAGATAATTTAATACATAGACACCCACCACCAAGGGACAAATCTTTGTGATAAATAATAGTAGATTGTTCAACGAGGGACTAAAACAGGCCATTATGACACGAGATATTTATCCACCCGAGCGTAGCGAGGGTGGATGTAGTTCGAGTGTCATTATGGCTGTTTAGTCCCGAATTAAACACTCTACTTTTCACTTAGAATGCGAGGAAACAAACTACGTTCTACATAATCTCAGTATTAATTAACAGAAAGAACAAATAAGAAACAAAAAAATTATATGTTCTGCGATGTCAAAACTTCCGATTTCTTCGGAACATGGCCACTTTACGATAAATTCGCAAACTTTTTCAAGTTATATGGTTTAGTTGCAGTGTGGTTTTAAGCTTCTTAGATTTTTCATCAAAATATGTCAGAAATACGCCTTCCATAAATGATGTTGGTACCTACCTAATTTGCTTTCCAGTTTTCCAATCCATAAAAGTTTGATACGCTTTTGAATATATTACACTAGATTTCGGCGGTAAAAGATTTTGCACCACCTCTTTTGCATTCTTCTTCATTCTGGAGTAAGGCGTTAATACTTCTTCATCGCATGACGTGACATCGTAAATTATATAACTACGATTTGAACAATATTACTTATGGACAAAAACACAAAAAATAAGCAATCAAATTCGTTCCGCGTTTTTATCTGTATTCCTTTTTCGAAATATGACGCTTTAAATACTTGCATATTTAGCCAACAAATTGGAGCTAACTACATAACTATTTTGAAGCTAATTGGTTATTAAAAAATAAGTAATAAATTGGATTCAATCTTAATCATATATTAAACAAGTATTAAATATACATGTATATCAAGAAAAAAAATCGATTCTCCTTAATATTTTTTCATGATTGACATTTTGAGGTTATTTTCAATGTCAATATCCGTTCGTTCAAAAATCATAAACACTAGAAATGGCTGTTTAGGGGTTTCCCAAGTCAATTAAAAAAAAGTTTAGAGGTTGTATCCACGGCATGCACAAAAGTGGTCCATACACAAGCACTGAAAATGGCGACTATCCTTTATTCTTGAACACCGTGAGTGTGGCTGTTTACGGGTTTCCAACGTCAATTAAAAAAATTTTACTTTAGTCCCTAGAGATTAATAAAGAGTTTTAGTCCCGATATGCAGGGACTAAAATAACATTTTAAGAGCATGAGAAGTGAAAATACACAAATAATGCCCTTGCCGGGATTTGAACCCGAAACCTTCAGGTTGTAGGCAGGGACACTACCAACTAGGCTACGGAGGCTGACCAAGAGGCTGGGGCTGGGTTTACTATTTTAATTACTATAATATTCGGAGTATTGTTACTTATTCCGAAACCCCGCGCCATTTTGAAATGCCGAACGTAATTTCACCAACGACATGCATTAAAACGACAACAAAGAAAGGCATTAAATCAATTACTTAAAATGAATGCGTTCGATTTAAACCAGTAAGGGCTAATAACCGCTAATTTCTACCGCCCATTGTACGCGTAATAAAATTTTATCAAATATTCACCAGTTACTTCTAAAAGCTCGTATGTCTATGGAACATTGCATGGGAAAAGGTGCCTTTAATGAGTTTATATAGGGTAGAAATTGAATTTGAAAAAGGAATTATAAAATGAGATTGAGATAGTAATAGGTGATTATAGCGATCCCTTGATTGTGCACACAAATGGATTGGATTGGCAGTAAAAAGCTCAACTCATATATTTGCCTACAAAAAGTGATGTCTGTATTTGTTGAATCATATAGGTACAAACGGTGTGAGCTAGGATTAAAGCGGATAAATTTGTGATCATGTACCTATATGATATTTGTGAAGTAGCGCTTATATATTTTCAAACCGCGATTAGAATGGGATGAGAGGGGTGCGCCAAAGTATTTATAAAATTGCAACTTAGATTATTGGAACTCCGAAAATTTTTCTTATACAATTTAACTTCATAATGATCGGTATTTAGAATAATCTTTGTTCATAACTATCATCACATAGAATTATTTATGTTCATAATATTGTTTTTCATACATATTTTTAGTACTAACTTTTATGTTTATATAATTTTTCACTATACTTATTTTATGCTATATATTCTAATGTTATAGGTATTTATTTTTATCTGTACTGGTTTTATGTATGAATTATTTTTGTTTAATTAAATATAAATCGTGCTATTACTGTAAACTAGCTACCTGCACAAAACAGGTTGTGGCAGAGTAGGTACTGTACTAAACGGGTTCCCTCTAAACTTTTTTTGTCCGAAACGCTTAGGACATAACAGACTTGGTATAATCTATTTTGGCATCAACTTAATGAGACAGAAACATCACTTGGCTTAAATAACAATATTTCGAATATTATTTTCCGAAACTATCTTGGCATATCATTATTTACGCCGAGTGTTATAAGACAGAAATTAGATTTGCATTATTTTTTGGGCATATAGCCACATGTTCGAAACTTGCCTTTTTCGTCAGGCAGAATTTGCTGTGAGGGTGAAAATTTCTACAGTGAGCGAGCGAAGCGAGCGAACAAAACCTTCCGGGGCAGATCCGACTCGGATAGGTTAGGTTAGAAGACTATCGACTATATACTATATATATAGTCTTCGAGGTTATTTTTTTTTAACAACCTAGAAAGTACTCAGCTCAGTAACACAGTAAGTAACGTACAGAATATTACTACTACCTCGATTATATTGAGAGGTTGTAATTATTCCTTCTCTGTTATGCTAAAACAAACTATGCCGATACTTTTTATGAACATCCAGGTTATGCCTCATCATAAATAGGAGCATCGAAATTATGCTCGAATAGTATTCGAACAACTCGAAATCTGCCACAAAGAAATATGCTAAAGTTGAGTATGCCACAACAGTTTCTGCATAAAGCCCATTATGACTACATAGTTTATGTTATTCATAAAAGAACCACAACAGAGTGAACCTAATGGGAAAATGTTTATAAATAAACAATTTATTTCAAATAACTTTATGAGTACAGATTAATCTACTTGACGACTTTAGGAGGATAAAATTTCGAAATAAAAATCGTTATGAACATTGTAGGTAGAAGTATAATTTTTAGTAAGAAAAAAAGTATGAGATAAAATTTTCGGAGTAATGATGATTATGAGTAAAAAACGGTATTAGTAAAAATATTCGAAGAAAAAATTGTATAAGTGCCAATATGGACCCGATGAGAGTACTGTTGATACAACAGTGTATATACACTTTAGTGTACACATGTATACACTTTAGTAAATCTAGGATTACATTAAAAGTTATATTAATATACAGGGTGTTATACGAGTCACTGAAAACCTTGGGGTGGTTTAGTAGGCTATACTGAACTACTTTTACTGTGAGTCCAGTCACGAAATCTAAAAAAGAATGTTTTTTTCATACATTTTGACCGACTATTGACCACGACATTTTGTATGAAAGAGCCAACATTTTTTTTGAGATTTCAGGGTCAGCTTTATAGTAAAAGTTGTTTAGTATAACCTACCAAATCACCAATAATATATAAATAATAATATAAATTAAGCGTTAGTTTACGCGATTAAGACCCGTTTGTCTTTAAAATACAAACTTTAGGGGTTTCATTTTGAAGTCATATTGATTAACTTTTACTACGGGACCGACATCCAATTCGAGAAAAAAAAGTCTGGTGTTCCACATAAACCCTGAGATATTAAGTAGGCGGAAATGTATGGAACATCAGATTTTTTTCTTGAATTATATGTCGGTCCCATAGTAAAAGTTCATATATGACCTCAGAAATAACCCTCTAAAATTTTAACAGTGAATAAAAATCACCCTATATGGGTATCCATCTACTTATCTAGTCTCATACATTTTCACTCATTTCATAAAAATAAGATCACAGTTGGATAACAGTTTCGGCGATAACTTTCTGTGAGTCGGATGTCCCGGCATTCGTAGTCTGAAAAACCTTACCCCTTCCTCACTAACCGCTTAAAAGGTTCTTTACCCAATAAAACCCCAATTAAATCTTGGAAACCGAGCATAAAGCAAAGGATTGACACGTGTAACAATTAACGAGCACCTACGTCCCCAATGGATGGCTCGCGACAATTTTCCGAACCTGCAAACATGAAGCAACGTTTCCGACACAGTGAGTACATTATGCAAGGGTTCCTTAACAGGTCAACGGCCTTTGTGATTGTGGGCACTAATGAGTGTTGGGTACTAAGGGCTTGTCCAATAATCACGTCATACGATTTTGGCCTATTTTAGACCCCCCCCACCCCCCATGGTGATATTAGGTGATATTTTCAGGAATTTTATTAACCGTTTGTTTATTTTGTACTTACTTTATCACCAAGTCGATTATTGCCTGTCTAAATTGCCTACATTTTTTCAACAACCTATGAGGTACAGGATTGCTCATATATAAATAATAAACCACTGAAAAGTGTAGGTACCTGTACACCAGTAGATTTTTTTTATAAATCAGACAATGGTATTGCGAACCAGCTATTATCAGTTGACGTTGATTTTCAACAAATATTACTTTACAATTTCACTTCCACGATATTTTTGATATTTGCTTACCCGAAACAATGGGTTGTTTATGAAAAAACTTTATCAATTTTAATTGCGTTCTCCACTAGCCGCTGGCAGGCGGTGACTTTGATATTTTCGGCGGCATTAATTAAAAAATTATAAAGCTTCCCCTCCCGGTATTGTTCACCCCACAAAGCATTTATATCGCGAAAAAGATAAATAAGTGTGCGATTCTCGACGTTGAAAGAGCGAGTTCGGTATGTGAATTGCTTGGAGATACGTCTGTTTGTCACTGGGAGTACCGTGCGAGACGCCGGGAATTGCACGCTTTTATTGAGCCCCTGTTTGATTTCAAAGCCTTTCATTGTGTAACTTACCTATTTACGCACAATACATTTATTACTTTTTTGATTTTAACAATACGTTCAATGAAATCACTCATGGAATTGAATATTGACATTATTATTAGTAAATATTTTGTCACTGGTACACAAATAGATCCGTGTTACCAATTTAAACGGAAACGTTTTTTGTTAATCATGTTAATGTACCTAATGCTGGCAGCCTACAATCTGAGTAGGTACCACATTATTTTGTTGCTAAGCAAAGCATAGCAAAGCATTTTTTATAGGATTTCATATTACCCTAAATAATTCTTGTTTTATGCCTTATAATACATATGCGTGTGCGATTACTTATGGACCACAAAAATACTAGGGTGGGTCGTTTTTTAGCATTTTTGGACGTCATATAAACGCAATAGGGCTTAAAAGTTTCGTATTTTTTTGTAGATTCTAGGAAAAATACTATAAAAAATATTGCAATATACTTTTAGCCCTCTACCGGTCGTTAAAGGAAATTTTATTTCGATATTTTTATTAATTTTGGTATTTCATTGAAAAAAAATCTTATGTTATTTTACGACAAATATAGTCATATCAACTGCAAATAAAGCTAATCTTAACCATTTATTACACTAGATATTATTTTACCATGATAAAATATTACCCTATTAATTTCGATTTCTAGGAAGTGCCTTATGCCCTTTTAAATTGCATGATTATTTTTATTTCAAATTCTTATATTAAACTACTAATCATAATATTACGATAATACAAAAAAATATATGCATTTATATTAGAAAATATGTACATAATCCCTTCTAAACTTGTCATATTTCACAGGTTTTTCACTTTTCTGACCTTTTGTTGTTAACTTATCCATTATACAGGGTGTTTTTTATATCATTAGCCATATTACAATATGTGTTGGGTAAAGGCGTAAAAAATATTTGGTAAAACAAAAATAATCCATTTTTCATTATCCTTTTTGTTATAGATTTTTTTTTAAATCCCATTATCTAACGAATGTTTGGTCACTATGATCACTTGCTTACTTTGCGTATTGCCCCACCTAGTATGCGCTCATAACTGCCAAATCAGATTGGAAAAGGTGTTTGAGTTTGCAACTTTAATTAACCCGCATAAGGTAACTAATTCAATACGTAACAAGTTTCTTACGCGTGGTGGGGAATGGAGGTGGAGCTTAACTTGCAGGTAAAACCCACGAGACAGCATTATCAGTCTATCGCATACAGTACTAATAATGAGGGTATTTTGAGTTGCGCGCCGATCTGAGGGTAGTTTGATTCGAGCGTGTTCACGCAAGCGCACTCCTTCCCAGAGTGCTGTACAAATGGCACATGGCATCTTGCGATCAGCCGAGCCAGCATAATTTGACCTCAAGAACGGAGTAACTTAAATGTTCCGTCATACAAACGCGTACTGGTTTACCTCAGATATCGATTCTAATGCACTCTCTAAGCAAATTGAATTTTTGATGACAACGAGCAGGTACAGGTAGGTATGCGCTTGGGCAGTTTTAATCAAATAACAATCGTGTGTGCATGTAGTTAGGACATTTTATTCATTGTTTAGTGCCGATGGTGGGGTGAGTGACGTCGGCTGATCGGTGCTTGTGATGAACTGCTGATTGGCTAAGACTTGACTACTCAAACCTGCTACCCTTTTGTCTGCCATCGAATCGCACGGATTGAAACAAACTTGCCTAGTGACCACAAATTATGTTTTTGCCGGATAAAAAACGGGAAAAAAAACTAAAAAAAAGTGTCACTTTTTTTTCAAAAATGTTGTGTACTGGTGATCGCGAATGACATATCCAAATTTGGCTAACGACATAACAAACACCCTGTATGTATATATGTTTTTTTTCTGTTTTATACAATTATTCATACTAGTGCTATTATATCTAATCATAATAAAATCACATGGTTAAATAGGGCATAAATAGGCACTTTCTAGAAATCCATATTAATATGGTAATATTTTATCATAGTAAAATAATATCTAGTGTAATAACTGGTTAAGGTTAGCTTTATTTGCAGCTAATATGACTATATTTGTCGGATAATAACATAAGATATTTTTTCTAATAAATACTAAAATTAATAATAATATCGAAATAAAATTTCCTTTAACGGCCGGTAGAGGGCTAAAAGTATATTGCAATATTTTTTATAGTATTTTTCCTAGAATCTACAAAAAAATACGAAACTTTTGAGCCCTATTGCGTTTATGACGTCCAAAAATGTTAAAAAACGACCCACCCTAAAAAATACCCACCGTAAATTCGCTTATTGGTATAGGTCTTTGACTTCAGATCATAATCAAAATAGTTCTACAAAATTTAAATAAATAAATAAAAAAAACAAAAAGCTCAAGATGTCAATAGCCAACATTTTTAGCACATTGCATATTTAAACACAGTTTTCAGCTAGCGGGCCTTTCGGAAACCCTCATTCTTCTAGATCTGGACTTGCGTACTTGGGCTCATTCAAAAGAGAATCACAAGCTGATCCAATTCTTAAAATAAAAAATATGTCCTAAATTTCCATGCAAAATGTAAGTTTCCAGTATGCGATGCTCCTAGAAAAAACTATACAGAAAACGTGACGTAAGTAATGTTTTTTGGGGAGATTATTTTTTATTATCAGAAATCAGCCGGCTCTGATTGAAATAAGTCTTTGCAAGTCCACATATGGTAGAATCGGGTATTTGGAGTTTTTTTAAATAAAAAGCTTAGCGTCGTGGTAAGGTGGCTGCCTCAAAAACGCAGTATCCGATTTGTTAACGCAAAGGTTCTATGGAGCGATAATAAAACGTAACGACTGGAAGGGTCTGATGATTTTCCGAAACAATGCCTCCCAGAGGCACCCGGGTAATTATGATTGAGCACAAAATGGATAAAAATAAGTCGGGGCATTGTTGGGACATAATTAGGGTTTGTGTTCCCAGCGGGCGCCGCGTAAAACGCAAGTCACACTTTCAACGGGATCATTCTTTGTCTTAGGCAAACATTATCGGCAGACAAAATTACAGGAAAATTGCACGAAATTTGATTTGTGCTTCTGTTCCCTTTTAAAGAAATATTTGGCTTTTTAGTTATCTATGCGTGTTTTGAACGATCGAATTGATAAAGCAATATACCAGGATGGTTAGCCAAGTTGCCAATCGCTAGCTCTTGGTAGCGTATCGTAGTTTTCCCTCTCTGTTACTCTTTCAAATTAGTGCGACAAAGACTGTTAGCTGCCTTTTATTTAGGATTGACGGTTAAGCGCTAGCGATTGGCAACTTGGCTAAGCACCCTGGTAACTTCTATAAATATACCATGCTACATGTCGAATTTAAGAAAAAACCAACACACAACAAGACAAAGATGCACTGACAAATTTCTAATCAAATCGGACTAATCTCAATACACCACATAGTGCGTTCCGTTCCAGATCAGAATAGGTAGTATCTACTTACTAATCTTGAAGCTTTCCGAGTAAATTACTGTCAGAGGCTGTCTCACGTTCCTAGCCTCGAATTTATCTAATTGAATCACCGTCTCAGGTCTAATATGCAGTGATGATGAATATTAATACGGCTGCCGGTAAACGTAGACAGACAGGGTGGTCTAATTCGCATGGATAGACAAACGGTCTGTATTTCGCTGTTAATTATGGACTGATCCTTATAAAGATGAACGGGTCTTAATCGCGTAAACTTACGTTTAATTGTATCCTGACGTCTCGGGCATGACGTTACACCCGTGGTCGCAGGCAGACTGGCGAGAGAATGTATCAACACCTTCGAGCTGCGCGGGTTTTTCGAACTACCCGCACTTGATCTTGCGTAAACGTAAGTTTACGCGATTAAGACCCGTTTGTCTTTAAAATATGAGTGATAATCGTGAAAGTTTAAATCAATATATGATCCTTATAATATTATGGACGGCGCGTACTGAGCCGCTTGACGTGAACGCGGGCTCAGTGCTTGATAACTCCGAAACATGTCGCACGTAGTGACTGAATACGTGAGTTTAACCGTTTAGTTATATTTATAATTATTATCTTACGAAAGTTTTAATTCAATCAGGAAATCGTAACCAAGTGTAGGTAAACGAGATTAGAAGAAACTATTTGTATGTTTTTAGTACAGATGGTGCCTTTTTTAGGCTCTAGTGCGAGAAGTGGGTCATTTTATGTCAGGTCCAAAACTTCGGAAGGCCATCTGTACTAAAAACGTCGTACGAGACACGTGCAAAAACGGAATTCGTAACTCGTGTCGATTTAAAATACTCCCTATCGGTCGTGTTTTAAAACATCGCCACTCGTTTCGATTTTCCTGTTTTTCGCACTTGTGTCGTCATGTACTATTATGCAGCAGGCTTAGCACGTGATTGGTGTGACAGTATGTCGCCGCGAAATAAACTTCGTTTCTCTTTCTAACTATATTAATAAATGAGGCTATTTAAACTTTTAGATCGACACTATTTTAACGCATTCCCATGCGTAGTCCCAAATTTGATCACTAAAAAAATATAAATTAAACATGCTTTATGTAATGCCTTATGCTAGTTTAGAAGCTTTTTCATTTTAAATAATGTTTAATAGTATTAATTGATCGATATTACTACTTAAATTCACTTTTAGCAGGAGCCAGAAAACGTTGATTAGTACCGATCGATTCAATACTAAATATACTTAGCGTTATTCTAGAGCGTATTATTTGCCAACAAACTGTCCACAGTTTGGCGAAAGAAATTGTGTACCCTACCACGTAAGTTTTCTTTTGTGATAAATAAAAAAAAAATAGGCAATAATATTGAAGCCCTTTTCTACTTTCCACTGACTACAGAATTACTAAATTATACTATAGCAATTAATGATTAACTCGTAAAAGGATCATCGATTCGAAACTCGGCGCTCGCTTAACTCACTCGCTAATTCAACTAAACTTAAATCCGGCGTCGATCCTCATTGCTGGATAAACCCATAATTAAGGGCCTTCTCGATCGATTAACTTAAGCCGAGTTTAAATAGACGTTAACTCTAAGAGAAAGGTTTACTCCAGCGTGAAATGGCATTAGGTTTTCGCGCATTTTATGCCTCAGACAAGACGAGTCGCTAAGAAAGGGGCTTTAACGGGAGATTGACTTAATTACCGTCGTAAATTAGCGGAAGTATTTTTGATTGATATGGCTCAAAGGGATTTGTTCGGCGTTTAGATGTTGTAGATTCGCTTGTTAAAACTGTTTGCTGGTTTGCAAGGACTGTTTGATAACTAGTCAGTACAGCAGTGTTATTCACTAAGGAAACCGCCTTGCTGTCAGCGCTGTGTTAGCGCTGCGGCAGCGGCGAGCCTAAAAATGGTATTCACTAATGTACCTACTTTAAACGACACTAGTGCTCGGCGACGAATGCGGCGTGAGCTGGATGCTTAGCCAAGTTGCCAATCGCTAGCGCTTGGTAGCGTATCGTAGTTTTCCCTCTCTGTCACTCTTGCATATTAGTGCGACAAAGACAGTTCGCTGCCTTTCGCTTACGATTGACGTTTAAGCGTTAGCGATTGGCAACTTGGCTAAGCACCCTGGAACTACACTGCGTCGAGAGTTTGACGTTTAATGTACGAACTTCGTATTCTCTAACGAAAAACAGCGACTAACTCGCCCACAACCTCGCTCAAAGCCTCGATTCCTAATGTCAAATGAAACAGCTAAGATTTTAGACAAGGCTGTCTCGACGTCGAGCTCGTTGACTAACGCAGCGTCGAATGTTTGAATAAGAGAATAGCATAGCAGGTTTTAGCAGAGGGTACTCCTGGGTGCCTAGACAAGTTGCCAATCGCAACGCTTAATCGTCAATCGTAAACGAGAGGCAGCTAACTGGCTTTGTCGCACTAATATGAAAGAGTGACAGAGAGGGAAAACTACGATACGCTACTAAGCATTAGAGATTGGCAACTTGGCTAAGCATCCTGGCCTGCTACCGCGAACTTCGAAGTTTGTAAATTTCGGGGATTGTCTCGGTCACTCCAACGAAGGTGTCATTAGAGTGACTGAGATAAATCGCCGAAATTTGCGAACTTGGATTTTTCGCGGCAGCAGACCTGAAGATGATAATTTTAATGAGTCGAAACTAGTCAAGCAATCATCGACTTAATCTGACTTAATTTTGATTTAAGTTTTTACGATTATCACGGGTCCTAATAATCGCAAAAACTTATGTATTTATTCCTTTATGGTTTCAAATTATCCTGACGTTTCGAGCATCGAGCATGACGTTAAATCTGTGATTGAAGACAGTCTACCTGCAAATGATTCTGAATGCGAATGATGGTCAGTGACCTACCTACCATGAAAAGACCATATATTTAAACTTTGATTTTAAAGGTGACCAGGAGGAGAATTTAACCATACCGACGAATGACATAAAAGACGTGATTGACCCACCTAATGTATTTTTGG
This sequence comes from Thaumatotibia leucotreta, assembly GCA_025490895.1. Classification (NCBI taxonomy): domain Eukaryota; kingdom Metazoa; phylum Arthropoda; class Insecta; order Lepidoptera; family Tortricidae; genus Thaumatotibia; species Thaumatotibia leucotreta. The sequence continues at coordinate 43,906 of JALPQI010005327.1, read as the reverse complement.
TAGTATCGAAACTACCGACATGTTACGAGCTAAATATTATGAAACCCGTAGTAGCGTACCCAATTCATGAATTGATTAATTCATTAAGTGGATACCAACTACGAACTTGTGCAGCCAACAGTAGGTACACAATTAACATTGTCGTACACAGTCCTTATAAGTTGTTGAGATTCCACGACCGGATTTCAGATAAACGACTTGGTCCTACGCTATAAAATACCTAGCTACTAAATGCTATTATTTATCACTAGCAAACACGCACTGTCAGGGTCAGAATTTGTTACATGTCAAGGAACAGTTAAAAATAACTGCAATAATTAAATCGGGCATTCTTTCCGTTGTTTGTATTAAGCGGGGCATTTTCTAGGGAGGTTCTGTCTTTACTGGTATACCCTTTATGCTAAAAGGTGATATAAGGATGGGCGAACTTATCGATAAATTAAATGTCGCTTTGACAGCGACATTTGACAGCTCCTGTTTTGTGGTCAAGTTAAGTTACTTTTCAAAGCCAGTTTGTACTTGATAATTACTATCAAGTGTCTCAAATGTTGTAATAATATTTTTGGACAGGTTTATTTCTGAAATTTGTTTTGTGTAGTATACTTATTTAATATTGTTTTTTACTTTCTTGGTAGTGGATATATTGTAACATATCTTCAAGTGCATTTGTGTTGATTTAATTACATGTGATTGAATATCAATATTAAATAAAAACTAAAATATTCAAAACATGTCGCCTAATTTTTAACATACGAGTGATGCAAAGCGAACGCGTAATGTATGACCTTTCACTTTAGTGTTATAGAACAAAACATTAGTTTAATTGCTACATCAATTTTGCAATAATTACATAATGATACTTGGATTAATTGCAAAGTGACCGGATATTTTGTTTACTTTTACATACCTTCGATAGCTCAGTTGGTAGAGCGGTGGACTGTAGACTTGAGAATTGTTATCCATAGGTCGCTGGTTCAAATCCGGCTCGAAGGAATCTTTTTTATTTTTATTTTATGATAGATACCTGCTACCTCCAATTTGAAATACACGTACGTACATACTTGGTAAATAACTACGTTTTCTTAAAATACACGTAACAGATATTTTAGGTAACTATTTTAATGCGTATTTTAAGTTAAAGGGAATTAACTGACTGTCCTACCCACGTGTCTCATTAACTTGAGAACAATAAATCATTTTCTAGTCCGTGTCAATTTTTTAATTCTTTCAAGTTTTATATTAAATATACCGATATTTTACTACGAACTTATCGATGAAATGAAACTATCTCCTCCCTAATCCAGTCTCGCGTGACACCCCATACCTTATGACATTACGGATTGACGTAATTCTATCCACCAAATGTCAGTTTGACCTTATGCTAAGTGCAGCTCGTGAATTATTTCACGGTTGGATGTTTGATCTTCCTGGCTGCCCTTTCCTATGATTGCCTGTCAATTTGTTCGTAAATGTTTGGTGCATATTAAATGGGACATAGGCTGTTACCTGTAACGATAGACCTTTTGAATATTTATTGACAGACCTGTATTACAGTTTGCTCGTCTTTATGATGGCTTAATGTTGTGTACATTTACGATTACTTTCAATTTAGGACACGTATCCCAGCATTGTAATTGTGGCTTGATAAATTGAAACTGATGTTTTGTGTAAGATGTCCCAAGATATTTATTATTTATTTATTTATGTTTTAGGATCTCATTAAATCCAGTAAGATAGAGAGCATATTTTTTTTTATTTATATTGCCATTTGACACCTACTGCGGACATAGGCCCTCTGGTAGGTGGGCGTTTTCACAAACCGTTGTTGAAATCGCCTTGTTAGGTATTTAATTTGGTTAAGTTTAGGCTTATTCGAATCAGAATCAGAATCACGAGCTCTTTCAATTCTGTTAGGAGAAAAAATATGTCCCATAATTTTCATACAGTTTTCATTCCTTCCATTACGGTATCGTAATGGAAAAAAATTTTGGGACATTTTTTTTCTCCTATTTCAATCGAAAGTGCTCGTGATCCTGAGTAGAACAAGCCCAAACTTATCCGAATTAAATAACAAGGTGATTTCAACAACGGTTTGTGAAAACGCCCAGGTAGTGAGTGGTGTCCATTGAATTCGAATGTTCAACATTCAAAATGTTCTATCATCGGTCTTATAATTATTGACATTGAAAGTACAAACTATTTCGATATGCGTCATTCAAAATTTTATATCGCTTTTTATTCAACACCGATCCAATGATCAGCCAATTTAACTCGCACCGCAGACTTTAAATTTTTCAAGCGGTCGTTAAGGGTGTCGTTTGTATAAGAGGGTACGATACGGGACGGGTCGGAAACGACGCCACTATCGCGGCCACGACAGTTTCTATTCAAATTAGGAACCACCATGCACCAAGGGTAAACGCATCAGCTGAGTTTTCAAACAGCACCGTTTCCATTGCCGTGTTTCTCCCGAAACGCTGGCAACCTTAGATTCTGAATCAAGTAATGGATGTTGAGATCGGAGAAAATATAGTATTAAAGGGATGTTAGTGGAAGGTTGTGTCTAAAGCACTAGACGACACGTCAGGCGGGTACTTCCGGACTGGCCGCTTGAATGCGTGCAATGAAAAGTTGTGTCGTAGTTATCCATTTTATGTAGATATGGAAGTTACAAAGTAACAGTAAATATGGTTTCTGTGTTTGCATTTCTTTAAAGTTGTTGTTTAATTTAGCGCTATGCAGTTTTAGTCTATGAATTAAGTATGAATGTAAATTATCTAAGATACTCGTATATCTAAATTTATATATAGAAAGTAACATTCATGAACTTGCTGTATAAACAAAGAACAGTGGTAGATTTGTGAAAAACTAATCTTTCAATAACTTTGCGTGGTTCTTCTGATGTTATTAATGGATCTATATCTGGATCCCTAACGTTTTTTGACCTATTCTTGCTTTCACTAACGTTTTATGTCCGAATGATCATTTGTCCTAACGCTCATATGCCATATCTTTAATTTTCCTAATATCGTATGGATGATTTTTGTTTTCCCGAATGCGTTATATCCTAATCATCATTTTCCATATCAATTATTCATCCTAACGTTATATGCAATAATAGTCATGTATCATAATTGTCAGTAAGCCTAATGATTGATAATCCTAATAATGGTATTTCCTAACTTTGTATGGACTATTGTAGTTTATCCTATATTTGTACTCAAATTAAGTCAGATTTAGTCCCCACTATTTAAAGTATTCTTGAATAAATAGGTAACAGAATAACACAACATTCAACGTAAGTTTGACCGAAACCAACTCATTTTTTTAATTTTAGGTCGAATATCTCGGCCATTTTTGATTTCAGGGAATAGTTTTCTGGGTTGCAACAAAAAAAATAACCTCGAAGACTAACCTAACCTAACCTAACCTAAGTCTTCTAACCTAACCTATCCGAGTCGGATCTGCCCCGGAAGGTTTTGTTCGCTCGCTTCGCTCGCTCACTGCAGATTTAGTCCCCATTATTTGATGTATTCTTGAATAAATAGGTATCAGAATAACATAACATTCATCGTAATTTTGACCAAAACCAACCTTTTTTTTTATTTTAGGTCGAATATCTCGACCATTTTTGATTTCGGGGAAAAGTTTTCTGGGTTGCAACAAAAAAAATAACCTCGAAGACTAAGGCGGGAGCAAGCTCCCGCCTTAGTCTTCTAACCTAACCTATCCGAGTCGGATCTGCCCCGGAAGGTTTTGTTCGCTCGCTTCGCTCGCTCACTGCAGATTTAGCCCCCGTTATTTGATGTATTCTTGAATAAATAGGTATCAGAATAACACGACATTCATCGTAATTTTGACCAAAACCATTTTTTTTAATTTGAGGTCGAATATCTCGGCAATTTTTGATTTTGGGGAAAAGTTTTTCCTACAAAACAGGCTTATTTTAGCGTATTCTGCACGCTAAATTAATAAAAAAAAAATTGTGCAACCATTACCGACATTATGAATAAATATTGTTATTGCTATTGTTCGCTAGGACTTCTGTCTCTTAGGAAAACAACATTTAGGCTAAATGACATGAGGTGAAACGTTATTAGGGATTTCGAAGAATATGCCAAATAACATTAGGGTTTTTAACAGTTATGGTAAAAAATGATTTGGGCAAGTGTGTTTTAGGGCAATCATTACATTATGGAAAATGAGTGTTATTGCAACTGATCGATAGGGCTAATGCCCAATTGCCCATTTGTGCAAAACAGTTCGGGCAAGTGATTTTAGGACAAACGATGTTAGGGATATCGGGGGAGACCCGTTATTAATTATATTGTTTTCATAATAAAAAACACGGATACGTGGGCCAATCAACTTTTCGATCGACACTATTTTGTCCCGTAACGCAGGTGACAATTTCATCATGTTTGCTAGAAAAAATGCTTATAAATTGTACTGTTTTTCATTGTAAATATCTGTATAGTATTATTGGCGTGCATTTGCAACTTCATGAAGAGTACGTAACGCAGAAGACAGAAAATATGTCGATCGAAAAATTGATTGGCCGACGTATAAATATGATTAAACGGTTAAACTTACGTATATTTAGTCACTACGTGTGTAACATAATGTCCCGCGTAGTGATTAAATTCACGTGAGTTTAATCGTTTTATTATATTAATTTAGTAATAGTTATTATGTATCACGAAAGTTTAAATTCAATAGATTGGATACGTTTTGAATGAGTAACCAGTTTAAGTAGGACTAGGAACATTATGTAGGTATTTATAAATTTCTAAGAACATCCTATATAGACAGTTGCTTATCATGTTACGCACTCGTAGTCATCATCATCATATCAGCCGAAAGACGTCCACTGCTGAACATAGGCCTCCCCCAAAGGTTGCCACAATGACCGGTCCTGTGCCACCCGCATCCAGCGAACCCAAAGTAACCCGCATCCAAAGTAACCGATATGTCTCCGAATCGCTAAACTGAAGTGGCAGTGGGCGGGGCACATTTCGCGTGAACCGATGGCCGTTGGGGCGGGGAGGTTCTCGAGTGGCCGCCACGTACCGGAAGGCGCAGCGTGGGTCACACTCACAAGGTAAACTATTACAAAAAACTAAACATAATCCTATTTATCAAACTCTCAAACAACCTTAAAACTGGAAAATTATGCAAAATTTTCACCAAATTCTCTAAAAGAAACTCCTTCGAGCCGGATTTGAACCAGCGACCTATGGATAACAGTTCTACATCTACAGTCCACCGCTCTACCAACTGAGCTATCGAAGGTACACACTTCCTAACGAAATGAGACTACGCATTCGCGATACTAATTGCATAACTAAAGTGCAAGGCTGATACGTCACTGCTTGTTGTAATATCTTAATTGATTGAGGTTTATACACACAGAATTAGATTTGGATAAAAGAAACAAGTTCATTCATTTGTATGGCGGCCGAACGTGTCAGATTTTGTACTGAAGTTGTTACTTGCCTATGATTTTAAATATGTCTCAGGCCCTTGAGTATTCATATTTTTTTGTGTTGTTGCAATTAATATTACTTAAGGAGGCACTATTAATGTTTTTGTTCACTTCAACTTACAAAATTTGACGACCGAAAGCTGCGATTAAAGACGGACAACTCAGTAGATTTTACTGAGTTCATTTGACACGCTAAGTAGATACGTTGATCTATGGTATATATGACATCTGTGTTTCTACAGGTAAATTCACGAAAGCCGGCACGAATGGATCGAGTAAGTGACAGAAAGTATCTATGTGTGGATGTCTTAATGACAGTAGATACAGCATACATACAATGATTCATTGTCAATGTCATTAATTTCATTCATTCCATTCGTGCCAGCTTTAATGAATATTCCTGTAATAAGGGCTGCGAATTATCATTTAACAATATTCTAAATTCGATGGGTAGGTACTTTAAGCCTCACATCACGTGTTAGTGGCACATCTATGCCACTAACACGGGGTTAAGTGGTTAAGGTCATATATTTCATACAATTTTAGAATGGCATCTCGGCTAGGCCGAGGTAATAGATAGTCAATAGGTCTCACACGATAATCAAACGGGTTGATATTGTTTTTGTAAGCAATTTTCTCCAAAAAACAATATAAACTTCACAAAAAAATACTTTGTAACTAAATATATTTCTGGGTGAATATCTGAGCGTTTCCAATGACAAAGTTATAATATGCTACTTTGTCATTTGGAGGAGGCACGGTACCTTATACAAATGACAAAGTATAACATTGAGACGTTCAGAAACTTCGGCAAAAATTATACCGCCAAAATTAGGCGGTTAAAACGCTCAGATATTCAGCCTTCTGCTAACGAGTATTTCCAGCTCTATACGTCATCTCAGTCTACCGCTGGATATAGGCCTCTCCTAATATCTACGCGTATGGACAAGCGGATAATTGCTGACACACTGAAAAAACGGATTGGCGATCGTAGTAGTCTGCCCACTATGATGATGCTGCCCATCATCAATCTTCATAAATTAATGGTCAGTACAGTAACCCTTCAATGCCTTAGGGCATGGGTCGGCAACCTTTTAGCAGCCAAAGGCCACATAGTAGCTAACGAAATTGATGCGGACCGCACTTTATTACAGACTGGGAATTTAGCAACACACTATTTATGCAAATAACATTTTATTGACCACGATGTATTCTAAACACACTATACAAAATAGACTAGGGGGCTAACGGGCCGCCGGTTGTCGACCGATGCCTTAGGGTCTCCACAAATCTGTCGACGCTAATTCGGCTAAATCCATTTATGAAAACCTTTATTACTACGCAATTAGAGCGAAAAAGAAACTCGAACGACACCGATCGACAGTGACACGGCGCGATTGCCTTTAAAATGCGAAAGCGTTTATAGGTTTGTGGAGACCCTTAGTCGACTCTTACGATACCCACGGGAAAAGTTGGGACGTTGACAAATACTCTACTCTACTCTTACTGTCGTCACCTCGCAGCTCTCTAGGTATTGGCATCTAAATTCGAAGTACCTCAGTAGGCTTAGCACAGGATCAGTGCGACAATATGTCGCCGCGGGATAGACTATCCAAGGGTGCTTCTTATTTTTTCAATTTTGTAGGATGTTCGAACCAATAAAGGAGCTCTTTGCTCTCAAGATTGCAATTTTCTATGGGGCACACTCTCATTTTGTTATTTGATAAGTACCTAAACCATATTTGTTGTTTTTTCAATCATTATAAACAAAAATTAGGGGTCGCTACCGAAGTACGAAGTTCAAGAAAGGCAAAATGATTAGTCGTTTTTTTATTACTTCGGTGGCGACCCCTAATTTTTGTTTATAATAATTAAAAAAAAAAACATATGGTTTACTTATCGGATAACAAAATGAGAGGGTGCCCCATAGAAAATTGCAATCGGGAGAGCAAAGAGCTCCTTGACTGATTCGAACATCCTAGAAAATGCTTTTGTTTATATAGTTACTAAAAGATGGAAAATCTATCTCGTGGCGACTTACTGACATACCAATTATGTGCTAAGCGTACAGGCGATGTTATGTAGATCCATTAGAATGTGGCCCAGATAAAGTACGCAGCAACTTTCACTTACTCCGTACTGGTAAAAGTTACTTTGTGCATGAGAAGCGGTTTTTAGCAAACATACGTATACCTTCGATAGCTCAGTTGGTAGAGCGGTGGACTGTAGATGTAGAACTGTTATCCATAGGTCGCTGGTTCAAATCCGGCTCGAAGGATTTTTTTATGTATAAAAAATGTGACAAAAGTGGGGCAAATGACGAGATATATGTAGGTATCGGCACGAGAGTTAAGGCCACGCACACATCAACATGTCATGTAAACACACGGGGAATTTGAAATTAGTGTTCTTTTTTGTACTGACAGCAAACCCAATTGCAACTGTAAGATTGACCAAAAAGTTTTCCAAGGGATTTTTTTCTTTGATTTGACGTAAGTTAAAATTCATTCATTCACTCAATTTTTTGCAATTAGTACTTCATTTCGATGTGTGTGTAATCATTTACCTCAACTCTCGTGCCGATACCTATATCTTGAGCTTCTAAGTTTCTGCTTAGTTGTTGATAAATGTATATAGGTATTAATACATTGCATTTTTTTAGGTTTAAATTACTTTATTTGAGTCGGTTACAAAAAAAACCATAATAATTGCGGCCTTAATCAAAACAAAAATCACGACCTGACCCTTGGCAGAAGAAAGAGGCGGGAAAAAAAATAGGTGCGTATTGTGGATCACTTATAAAAAAATTGGCTCCTTTTTTACTGCCAAAAGTTGTTACACAAAATTCGATTTCGTAACACAAAAATTATGACTTTAAATGATTTAATTAAAGACCTTTAACTGTCCACAATTTTATTGCAATCGACCTATTTACAAATCTGTACAATTTAGTTATACCATGTGCCCACGAGGAAAGGGAAAAAATTCAACAGTGGATTTCTGACCAAATTTGTAGTTAAAAATGTCGTATGAAGTTTTCTGGATTCAGTCTATTTTAAGAGAAAATTAGTTTTTTTTCTGAAAACAGTTTTAAACTGTTACGCTATGATAAACGCATTTTGGGAAACGATTTTGTCAAAATTACGCATTAGTAGGTAACGTTGAAGTATTCTGATGGATGTTGACTGTTGATACAAAAATTAACCAATACCTAATGCAAAATGTATCTAAAATCCTCAAAAAAGTCCTTCGAGCCGGATTTGAACCAGCGACCTATGGATGACAGTTCTACATCTACAGTCCACCGCTCTACCAACTGAGCTATCGAAGGTGCGTTAAATACATGCAAAATATACACTGCTTTCCATTAGGTAAGTAAATAAGTTAAGCAATACAAAATATATCGGTCAAGTGCGAGTCGAAATTCAGCACGAGGGGTCCTGTACTATAGATGAAATTCAGTACAAGAGACTAGGAAATTGGAACATACAAAGAATGCCTGTAACACTCACTATATTCACACATACACATATTATGCAAATACATTATTGCCATTGAGCCATCGTAAGATGCAATGTTAAACAAAAAATCTGTGAGTACTTCAAGTATAGGTTATCCTCTAGCCGTTATTTATATACCTAGTGCTAAAAAACGTGATGTAAATCATAGAGTATATTGAATAGTAGTGTATAGAGTTATCAGTCAAGGTTTTTGCTTGCAGCGCCATCTATTGATGATTCCCGGCAACTTTTCTCATATATATACATGTATATATATATACACACATATATATGTATAGGTATATATATAGCTTTGTAGATTGGTAACCTTTGAAATAATGGACAAACAAAACCAGATCACATCAAGTGTGAACTTGCCACGCATTTCTCATTTGAAATCAGCTGAAGAAGTTCACACATTATGTGACCTAGTTCTGTTCGCCCGAACTAGGATCGAGAAACAATAAAACAAAAAAAATATGTCACTTTCAAGTTTTATTTTTACACTAGCCTTATCCATAAAGTTTTTAGGTAGGTACTAACTTATTAAGCATCTGTATCATATATTATTTGCTATCAGTTTGATTGAAGTTGAATTAAAAAAACAGTAGCCGCATTACACAGTTTTTTAATGTCGGCGAACGGAGCTCGTGGGACATTTCCATCTTGAAACGGTTTTTGCGAATGGCTTCCAATTTGCATATATATGCGTTTTGAGTAACATTAAAATGCACACGCATTTTACCACAATTAGGCAAACAACACATTTAACCGCATCGCACCATTTTTACAAAAATCCAATCCATGTACAGTACATACATGGAAAAGCACAATTATAGGAGTCCAGAACAAGCACAGTCGTTATATGAAATCACTAAAATAATATCGTTTCGATGCACTTCCAGTTCAAGCATCGACGACAACCAAAGCGAACATTTAATTATGGCCGACCTTGCAAAAACATTCCGTTCATTCAATATATTTTTTAAATGCATCTAAAATATTTGTAGCTAAAGAATTCAAATTGGACAAAAGTAAAAATACAAGTATAGCTAAATTAATATTACATTTCTCTATGTATGAAACAAAAATATTTTGAGAGCCAAGTAATGAAAAAAAACTAATACTTTGTCATTTCTTTCGTTTTGTTAACTGCGCGTAACGGAAAAGAAAATAGTGGCTGTACAGATAACACAAGATCTTGAAATTGATATCAACGCCCTCTAACGTTAATTTCCGGAAGCATATCCGATGACGTCATGAGTACATCAAATTCACTACTTCAACTAAGTGAAAACACCGTGATGTAAATATGGTAACCCTCATATATATTTATTTTATTCAGTTTATAGTATTTTTTTTGATATACACGGTGGAATTTAATCGGTGAACAGGAACCCATTTTTCTAATTCAGTAATCGATGGCGGTCACGTTTATGTAGTACTTACGTGGAACCAAGTTTTTTTTTAGCATAATTTTTTTTTATGTTGAAATTAAAATTTATTGTCACCCTATTAATTGTTTAGTCTGAAAAGTTTAATACCTCTTTTCAAACTATCAGCCATAGAAACTTAAAACATAAATGAGTAATAACCACTCACATGCTTTATTTTTTGCGATAGACTCTATTCCTATGTAAAATAAGAGCGATGCATGGCTGATAGTTTGAAAAGAGGTATTCAGACTAACTAAACCATTAGTAGGGCGACAATAAATTTTAATTAAACTTTAATTTCAACATAAAAATTTGTTATGCTAAAAAAAAACTTGGTTCCACTTAAGTACTACATAAACGTGACCGCCATCGATTACTGAATTAGAAAAATGGGTTCCTGTTCACCGATTAAATTCCACCGTGTAGAAACAATATAAAATATATTATCATCTGTGAAAATTAAAACTGTCTACTCTGGCTATAAATCTATCACAATTAATGACTTAAAATGAGTTACAGCCTAGTGACAGAAAGACAAACGGATGGACAGTAAAATATTAGTATTTAATAAGGTCCCGTTTTTACCCTTTGGGTATTGAACCCTGAAAACGAGTCATTATAGTAAAGTAATAGTAATTGATAAGCTCATTAAAGAACGTGGCTTCATTTGTAACATTTTGGTAGGTAATAACTTTTTAATGTTATCATTAATTGCGCTTAATTATCAGTTAAGGTTATTAGGTGAAACTAAACATGAATGTGCACTGATATAACTATCTCCGCAGTTAGTAACCGGATTTCTTTTATCTTCCCACTTCTACGGGTGATATTTGGGTCTTGAATAGTGATGTGCCCCGGCAACTTATCCAAAACTCTATGGGGAATATTCCCAAATGGTATATTCCCTATAGGAAGATAGGAACATTGGGAATTTATCGAGAACGGCCATCCATCTCTAGTCGTGAAGCAGGAGTGAACAGCATAAGTACTATGGAAGGTCACTCTGCATGCAACTTTCTCTGTGGAGACAACCGTGAAAACGCAAAAAAACTCCTTATTTATGAGTTACTTAATTGATACTTAACTATAATTTAAGGCTACCAATTAATTAAATGATGAGTACGTTACATATAATCTTAAAGAATTTATTATTTTAAGTTAATAAATATTTTTGTATCTTTTAGACTGCCACATCACGCTGTATGTATGTATACGTAGAGGATTTGGTCACATTGTATACGTTTATTTATTTATTTTATTTTATTTAGGATCACAAACAGATAATACAGGGTGTCTGGCTGAAATTTTTTTTTTTTAAATCCAATTATTTTTAAAAGTAAAAAACTGCGCGAAATGACAGTTACGTCATTCGAACCACCGATTGTGCGGATTTGTTAGCTACAATGTCTCGATGGTTAGAAATGCATCGTGCGTTCATTATCGAGTCGTTTTTTTAAGGGCGGCGATTCTTACGTTATCGCTCGTCGACAGTTTTGTGCACACTTCAATATTCGAAGATTAAGTGATGGACCAAGCGTCAATTTAATTCGTTCTTGGGTTAACAAGTTCCGTGCAACTGGTTCTGATATGAACAGACCTCGAGCAGGGCATGTACGGATTTCAAGGACCCCAGCAAACATTGAACTCGTTGAAAGAAGTTTACGTGAAAACCCCCGACTTTCGACACGCAAAAGGGCAGCCTCATTAGGACTTGTTAGAGCAACTGTCCATGAAATTTTGAAAAAAGATTTAAAGATCCATGCCTTTAAAATCCAAATCGTCCAAGAATTGAAGGAAAATGACTGTGTGTTACGCAAACAGTTTAGCCAAACAATATTGTAAAGATTTCGCACCGGAAATTCGATTTTCTGGAGTGACGAGGCTCATTTCCACTTAAACGGTCATGTTAATAAACAAAACTGTCGTTACTGGTCTGCAAGAAAATGTAATCCACGAATCATCACCAACAGAACATCAGAAACCGCTGCATTGCCCCAGAGTAACTGTGTGGTGTGCTTTGTCAACGAACGGGATTATCGGGCCATTTTTCTTTGAAAATGCTCGGGGACAAGCGACAAATGTCAACAGCGAAAATTATGCAGGAATGATTAAGGATTTTTTCTTGCCGAATTTGCGAGCTCACCCATCGTTCTCATCGCACACGTAGTTCCAACAGGATGGGGCAACCCCACATACGGCTAGAGCTTCAATGAATTTATTGCGACTAGCTTTCCCTGGAAAGCTAATCAGTCGGTTTGGGGACATCCCATGGCCACCGCGGTCGCCTGATTTGACCCCTATGGATTTTTTCTTATGGGGCTACCTCAAAGAAAGAGTTTACAATAACAATCCGCGTACTGTTGACGCCCTAAAAGAAAATATTCGTCAAGAAATCCGCAGCATTCAACCAAATTTGCTTCAGAGTGTGGCGAGAAATGCGAGGCTTCGCTTTGATCAATGTCGGCAACTCGATGGAAAACATTTAGATAACATAGTTTTTAAAAAATGAAATCCACATTATTTCTTTAACTGTAGATATAATTCATAAAGATATATACTGCATTATACGTTTTTTATTTGATACTGAAAATATAAATCCGCCGCCAGGCACCCTGTACATCTCACATTCTCTTAATTCTATGTACATCCGTGGTTGATGTTTATCTAATTATATAACCACTGCTAACAATTGTATCTAATTGTTTTAATAATCATTGGTGTGGTTGTTCCAATCCATGTTTAATGTTTATATTCTTATTTGTTTTTGCTATACTTAGGGCCACCATCCCCGAATAAAACATATCTGTCAGATATATTTTGTCAGAAAAGTAATGATAATTTTATCACATGGATATATTTATCCTTGGATCTGGAATCCAAGGATATGTATATGATTCGGAGTTAACCTTTTAGTAGGTAGACCGTAAAAAGTTAACAAAAGACATGGCTGGACTCAATCAAGGAAGACCTAAAGTGCTGCAATGTTTCTGAAGACGACACGTCAGACAGGGCAAAGTGGAATGAGAAGACGAGGAAGGCAGACCCCACCATCAGATGGGAATAATCATTGCCAAGAAGAGAGAGAGAGAGAGAGAGAGAGAGACCGTGAAAGGTTAACTCTTTTTACGTAATTTTAAATCCACAAAATAGTTATGCTTTAGGTTTACAGAGTTACTGAACATTTTACAAAGAAATTTACATTTTACACAACCAAGTTTCCTGGTTGATAATATTAATACAAAATCTAGGTTTCAGTGCACCCTGCACGCTGCAAGCATTTGCATATTAATCGAGTATTCCGATTTAAGGAGCGCTGAGATCCGAATGTTAAGTAAGTATAACATCGTACGAGTACGGGGATTATGTAGATAGGTTTCATCCTGTGGTACGCACGAATTTAGGGACACTAGCTGTGTGGTCAGGTTCGTTTAAGTATTATTTGGCCATTCCTTTGAGGGCATTTCTCAGAGCGTAAACGGACATTCATCTGGTCGCGTTTTTTTGGAAGTGGCTGAATGATAGGCTGAATGATTTGAGGTTGGTTTTGTTTGTCTTATAGTTAGAGAGACGGGTGCTGTATCTGACGACCGAAAATGGTACCAAAAGATGCAGCCACTTCCAAAAAAACGTGACCAGATGAATAAGATGTCCGTTTACGCTCTGAGAAATGCCATTGAGTATCCGGAATACAGTGTATAATATTGTACAATTTGTACATCATACTTAAAAGTGTCTACTTAATTAAAAAAACTATGATTTTTTTTTCACTTGCTTTGAAACTCAGGTGAGTGGACTAAAATAAAAATGCTCTCAGGCTCTCATGCTCAAAAATCAGCCCTGAACCACCGAGTCCCGCTCTCGAAAAATCAAATTTTATGACATACAATTCTTATTGGGGCATTCCACGAGAATGTCGCTTACGTGACGCTTATACTATCTATGACAGCTACATTTAAATAAATGCTCAAAGTTAGAAAAAACTGTGTGAACGTCTAAGTTAAGTCCTAAAATATTACCACACTAGAACTCGGGTTCCAATCGTTTTTAGAAGTACTAAAAGAATCGCGTTACGTAAGCGAAATTCTCGTGGAATGTTCCTATCACTGAAAACTTGATGAGGTAAGGTTAAGAAAATTAATTTATGTACCATTTCGTACTAGTCCGTGGGCTAGTAGGTCTGAAATTAGAAAACGGTATAATTTGGGGGACCAAGTGTCCTTTTTACAGTAGTTAGACATATTCATAAGGATGTTAAAAAAGTATGATAGACATCTCAAAGTGGTAGCTAATAGGCATACGGGCTATTTCAAGATTTCCGTTGTATGACAGGTATGGTTAAAATTAGGAGGTACAAATTTTCCTTTTCACGGCTGTTAGGTAAGCTTATAAAAACGTCAAAAATGTAAGATTGCCATTTATAAGTGCTACCTAACAAAAATGGGGGCCAATCAAAGATGGTGGATCTCAAGTTTTTCAAAATCAAGTATATCTCGAGAACTATTAAATATACCTAATTACTCTCTGGAACAAAATTAAAGGCATATCTGTAAGCTTCATATTTTGCGTATACACCATATTGCTAAAACCAACCAATAATTAATTATGACCAAATTTATGAAAATTTCGTGATTTTGATTTTTTTTGTGTCGTGTTTTTACATAGTAGTCATGACGCTAGAAAAAATAAATATTTTTTTAAAGATAGTGTATTTAATAAGCTTTAATTTGATGTATATAACTTATTGGCGGTATTAAAAAAAGACCCATAAAAAATATTTAAATGAATTGTAGTCCTAATCCACCGTATACTTAGTGATTTAAGAGGCGATTTTTTTATATTTTTCAATCTTGGTTATTTGAAATAAGCACTATTATTTACGAGTGGCACTTCCATCGCCTCTTAAATCACTAAGTTTACGGTGGATTATGACTACAATTCATTTAAATATTTTTTATGGGTCTTTTTTTTAATACCTCCAACAAGTTATATACATCAAATTAAAGCTTATTAAATACACTATCTTTAAAAAATATTTATTTTTTCTAGCGTCATGACTACTATGTAAAAACACGACACAAAAAAAATCAAAATCACGAAATTTTCATAAATTTGGTCATAATTAATTATTGGTTGGTTTTAGCAATATGGTGTATACGCAAAATATGAAGCATATAGATATGCCTTTAATTTTGTTCAAAAGAGTAATTAGATATATTTAATAGTTCTCGAGGTATACTTGATTTTGTAAAACTTGAGATCCACCATCTTTGATTGGCCCCCATTTTTGTTAGGTAGCACTTATAAATGGCAATCTTACATTTTTGACGTTTTTATAAGCTTACCTAACAGCCGTGAAAAGGAAAATTTGTACCTCCTAATTTTAACCATACCTGTCATACAACGGAAATCTTGAAATAACCCGTATGCCTATTAGCTACCACTTTGAGATGTCTATCATACTTTTTTAACATCCTTATGAATATGTCTAACTACTGTAAAAAGGACACTTGGTACCCCCAAATTATACCGTTTTCTAATTTTAGGCCGACTAGCCCACGGACTATACCTTGCATAGAGAGATTGAGATCAGATCACTAACGGTTTTTTTACTGATTATTACTTGTATAAGATACAAAATTGTACATACTTATATCAATTTCCTTGAAATGCGTACAAACCGTCACGTAGCAGTGTGTGCGATCGATAACTTAGCTATATCAAACATCAAAGATGCCATCCCGAATATACCCGTAGACGTCTAAATGGCGAACTATTGTGTCTCTCGACACATTGTGATAACATTTAACTTGCGCGACAGTTCCTAACAATAATGGCAGTGGGAACGAAACTATTTAGCGGAGTTTGCTACGTCAATAGAGGGCGCTACCTTGGGAAGGAATAATTCATTTAGCGGGAATTAACTCACGTCTACTAGACTGGCGTTCGCAAATATGCTGATTTTCTTCGAGTTTCTTGAGGCAAGTTTGTATAGGTGATTGGTTGCAATTGTAGTTTATTGTCTTAGAATCCTGCGTTACTTATACAGTCTAGTATCTTAGATATATAAACCTTTCAGAAAGTAGCTAATAAGTAAGCATCAGGGTTGGGAATTGGGAAGCTGATTATGGAAGTGTTGGAAATATATCGTCATTAGGAAGGTACTTTAAAAAATTCGCGTATTTCATACTGCTATAAAAAACTGAAATGTATTATTTCTATTTGCTTTGTGTGGAGCAGACGATTTGATTATTATTATTATTAGGGACCTTTGGGCTAAAAGTTTTCATTGGTAAATACAATTTGTAGGTATCCGAAGGTGAAGTAATAATTTAACATTAGGTGGCCCGTTTGCTTGTTTGTCACTGACGTCGTGAACAATAGGTTTTTTTTTATCCGAAACTGATTTTTAGGTAGCAAAATTTTGAAATTTCTTTCGTTCACTTATTTACGGCCACAGACTATGGATATGAGTACGCAAATGAGTATGAGTAAACAAAGTCGAGATAATATTATTACTAGTACCTACTTAGCGATTTTAAAGTCCGAATAGGCCAGTAGCTGTACCATGACTGCAACTATCGGTAACGTTAGGTTTCACTCGATACGTAAAGCAGGACATCGCGCTCGCTCCAATATGTCAGTGCGATTTACAGAGGCCCTATTGTAAATCACGAAAAAAAGTGTTGCCCCGTGCAACACTTTTTTTCGTGATTTACAGTAAGTAAGTAGTCGTGAAGTCGTGCACTCGTGAATTCGAACATTAGTCTCACAGGGAGGCAACACTTAGTTCGTAGTTCGCAGTAGGGCCTCTGATCGAGTAAAACCTGACGTAATACTTAATTTTTCAACTCATGGTACGGCTACTGTTACGAGTTAAGAGTAGGTTATGTACGCTGCGTTGTCTGGGGTAAACCCGCCCTGACATTCACTTAATTACAAAGATTACAAGTTGACACTTTCGCCGGCGCTGCGATTTAAACTGAGTGATACGGATTAGCCGTATCCATTTCAAGGATTTAGTCGGACTGTAATGTTTTGTTTATCGGGCATTATGAATTTTAATTGGGTAGCTACCTAGGTACTTATATTTATTATTTATTTATTTTTGATTTTTGTTATGGTTAAGGTCTGAATTATACCGTCATGTATATAACATATTTGAAGAATGTTTATTCATCCTTTAAATGCAAATCAGTATTCTGACTTTAAACATGACTTTTTTCCTCCATTTACTTATCAAGTCATGGGTGACACTGCGATTTATGCTGTGTATTTAGCGAGTGCACTGAAAAATAAAGGTTTGTTAAATGAAGCAGTCTATCAACAATTTAAACAAAATGGCGACATATAAGCAAACATATGCGGAGTAACTACACGATTATAAGCGAAGTATTTTGGTTTATTTTTTTAGTGCGATAATGCGATTCTTTCATTTTTTTACAGATTCAACATACGTGACTCTTTTATAGTTCCAGGCATCCGTGCGATAGTCAGCTGCTTAACCTAAAAATACCTGTATGCTTCGTCTTCATCTATTATATTCTTTAGTTTCAGTACATTGCTTGCTAAAAACTAGTTTTCATGACAATTTTCCACCTTCCAATTTTAATGATGACATTCGTCACGGCCGGTTACTGCCACTGTCAACTGTCACGGCAGTATTAATCAAAGCCTGCACTACACGGGCCCCTTTTAATTATAAACGCTGTAATGATCATTTTTCATCCATAATTGCCGTTTCATATGCGGCTCTACATTCTAGCTAATCACCCCATTTTGGATAAACAGACATGTTTCGGGTTTTCGGATTAATTCAGGTGACACGTGTGATGAATGAATAGAAAAGTAATTGTATTTATTAAACAAGGTGAAGTTGAAAGTGGGCACACCCCTCTGTCATTCTTACTATTCGGATAGTTTTATGTCTAATGGTAGTTTAACAGTTTGTTTAGTCGTACATGAAGATAAGCGAATATAATAATTGAAAAAAAAAAAGATTTTTCATCACACTTGCTGTCTAAGCACGCTATTGCTTACGTGCGTAGCGGGAGTAATAGAAAAGTGAAATTCCCTAGGGATTAATAGAAATTTCAGTACGTTGTTTATAGTACATTGTGTTGTAAAATAGAAATACTGAAAAAGCAATAGTACGTGCATTGCGCATCAAGGGAGGTAAGTACGGAATTATTAAATGACGTACTGACATTTCTATTACTCCCTAGGGAATTTCACTTTTCTATTACTCCCGCTGCGCGCGCAAACAATGGCGCGCTTAGGCAGCAAGTGTGATGAAAATAATTATGATGAAAAACATTGTATGCATCACGGTCGGTAAGCGTAATACTAACTCGAGTCATAAAAGCTTCTAACACTCGTTAGTAATTCCGTACTTACCTCCCTTGATGCACAATGTACTATTGCTTTTTCAGTATTTTTATTTTATACCATACACTAACATTATGACCACAAAGTTTAAATAATATTAAAATTCAAATTATTCCTTTTATTTTTTTCGCAACTATGTAAAAAATCATTCGATAAATTGATTTCCGTATTGGCATTGCAATGTCGTTTTATTACAGCAAATAAAATCTTCACCAAACATTGGCAAGCTATGCGTTCTTTCATTTTAAATCCGTAGTTAGAACAAGTTTCACAAACTACCTAGGTACATGTCTTCTTTTTAAATTGCGCTTAAGCCAACCCCTTGCAATAAAATAAATAGGCGCATTACAAAAATACTCCTGTCAAATGCGAATACAATCACCAATAAATTTGACACGAAACGATCAGATATGTATGGGTGTTTTGTATTCAGAGCATCGTCAAGAAGGCATCAGGGAGGCGGCCAAATATTATAATAGTATAATGGTGTCAGGTGCGGTGTCTACGGCGCTCGGATCACAATAGGTAAGGGATGTGCTTTGGAATTCCTGTTATCGATATGTATTTTTTTTAATATATATCTAGGGAGATACACAGTTCGACTTAGTCCCACGGAGAGCTCAATTAAGGCTTGTGAAGTGGGTAGGCCAAACTCAAAATCATGTTATGAGTCTTTACGGTGGACATTTCAAAAGTTAAGGACTAGAGAGATAATTTTCTTATTAAGTAAACCCTTATTGTCATTTAAAGGCACTCCTTTCCTATTGAATTGTATGATAAAAATCACGACTACACTCTTACCAGTTGCTTACTATTGGCCACAGGAAAGAGGGGCTCTATAGTTCAGCAGAATACGCACTTTTTCTTTCCTGTGGTCGATAGTTAACAGCCTGTGGACCAGTAGTAATGATTTTTATCATACAACGCAATGAAAAAGGAGTACGTTTTAATGAAGATAAGGCTTTCATAAGAAAATCAAGCTTTATAGGCTTTAACTTAACACCGGAAAGACTCCGAACTGGGTTTGCGTTTGACCCGGGTACCTACCAAACAACGATACCTATATAAATAATAGAAATATACATTATAGATACTTAACACACTACACACATTGTAGGTACTGGTACTTAGGGATTGAAGTGTTACTGACCATTCCTTGTTATAAGATTGATGATGGGCAGCAGCGTCCTCATAGTGGACTAATTACTGCGGTCACCAATCCGCTTGCACAGCGTGGTGATTATGGGCATGTACCTCCTAATGCGTCTATACGCATAGTTAATAGAAGAGGCATACGTCCAGCAGTGGACTGAGATAGGCTGATGATGTCATACTGTGACTGTGACTTAGCATACACAATACAGCCATGGCCAAGGAACAAATATTTGTGATCACAGATCAGTTTCTCTTTCATATAACTATGTTTGTGATAAATAAATACACAAATAATGCCCTCGCTGGGATTTGAGCTCGGAACCCCCAGCTTCGTAGGCAGGGTCACTAACAATACTACAGAAGCTAATACTTTTATTTTTATTTAGTAGGTAGGAAGAGAGGAAGATTGCGGGACATTTCTGGGTTAGATTGGCTCAGGACCGAGATGAGTGGCGTACCAGAAGAATGAGTGGCCTATGCTCAGCAGTGGGCGATAAATGGCTGAAATGATGATGATGATGATGAGTTGGCTAATACATGCTTTTGGGCGCATGAATTAGATAAACTGTTTGAAAATGTCTTAGCTTTTAACTTTGGCGTAGCTCATTATCTGCAATTTTTTAAATTGTGTATTAAAGTGTAAATAATTAAATGAATCATTAAAACGTTCATGAATTTACAAACTCAAAGTAGGGTTTTCAGCTCGTGACATGAAAGCGAAGTGACGTCACACGAATCCCGTAACTTGGTCTCCGTTTTATTGCTCAGTCGTCGAGCGCTTAGTTTTACAGCTCTCGCGACGTTTAGACGATGCCGCACCAAACAGCGCATATTCATGTGAGAGGTACTTTATAAAAGAGCTTATTTTGTGCGATTTTCGTAGCTAAATAAGCTCTTTTGAAGATACGCGAGGTGTGTATGAACATCACCTCGAATACGATTTTATTGCAGTGTGTTTGCGAGACCATTTTGGTTGTGTGCCTTTGTTTTATAGAGAACGTAGAGAAATATAATATATTGCGATCTAACAGACACTTCCATTTCTTTGTATTGCTATTGGTATATAGTAAATGCGAATTCGTAATGCTCTTAATGAAAAATTAATTACTTTTTGAACTGTGTATCTTATACTTTTTGGACAGGCCAGTATCATAATATAAAAAAAATACTAATGAAAAAGATTGCTTTTCCGTTTTTTTACATAGGTAAATAATTATATTTTACTCGGGTTGAAATTTATGGTTTACTTTAATAGCGAGGTCGATGGATATGGAAAAATTTAAACTGAGCAGGATTTGTCTTTTTCGTGCATAGTCAGAGAGAACCATATTGGCTTTTTTATGCTAACCCAGATAAACCTAAAATCTTATCCCGGATTTTATTTTTTTGGTATTTTGTCATTCACCCACTACAAAAAGCTAAAAAAAAATATCGGTGTTATAAGACCTGGTGGGCTTAAATGGGCTAATATTGCCACCCCAAAAAGAGGGATATTTTTTTTCTGGTTTCTACTAACTGACAAATGGTTTGCCAGACTGTAGGAATCTATCATACAATATATACCTATTTAATATAAATCTGTACAGTTTGTATACATTTAATAAAAATAAATTTCCATTTCCCAAATGATTTATTTAAATTTTTTATGCTTTCAAGTGTTCATATTCTACAGAACATTACAAAATTCTCTATTACATCTCGAAAAGTATAATACACTACATCTAAGTACTTACTTAAGTAGGCACTCTATTTGATTAAATAGATACCCTACGTAAGAGCTAAGAATACTAAGGCATATGTAATCACTCGCAATGTATATATTATACAAGTACATACAGGTAAAAGAAAGGTTAAGTATTTTTTACATCATGTAGCCATCTTACACAAACCTTGTCCCACACTAAGCTCAATGTGGCTTGTATTGTGGAAATAAAGCGACGATATGGTCAGTGCGGGTAAGACCGTCTATCAGGAAAGTCCGTCTACTAACTGATTTCCGACCCTGATTGAACAGTATAAGACGCATATGACGGACTTTCCTTCAAAATAAAATATCCGGACTTAGCCGCACTGACCTTGTATGTATATAATATATGAATACATACAAATACTTAAAAACAACCATGACTAAGTCACAAATATTTGTGATAAACACACAAATAAATGTCTTCGCTGGGTTTCGAACCCGGAACCTCCAGCTTCGTAGGCAGGATTACTGCTGACTCTGCCAAAATGATTTCATTATGATTGCTAAGACTCACAATATGACTGACATTGAAAAATGGCAACAGATATTTTGGCTATGCGCTATATACATAATTATAATACCTGAATGAACCTATAACTGTAATTGTAGTTACAAGCTATACCTAGGTTATAGATCTAAGGTACATTGAATAATCCGTAGGTAAATATCTTAGTATGTTAGAATAGAAATACGAGAAAATGTATGGGAAAGTACTTCTCACTGAGACAAATTCAGATTTCCTAGGCTAACGCAGCAGTTGCGGTTTGTGGCCTATGCGTGTGTCTGTACGGAAACATGCATTTTGCTTAAGTAGATTTACAATTATAAATAAATAAAATAAAAAACACGACTGCCGTTTTAAGCGAAATGATTTTTTTTTCAAAATTGATTCGTTTTGGTCAGACGTTATTGAACTTATAGGCCGCCATATTATTTTTAACGTGACGTCACATATCCTATGTCACTCGCGACGTCACGAGGATTCTAATGATACCTTACACCATTAAAAACGGTTAAGCGGTCGCGAAGATCTGCTCTTTTAAAGAAAATATGAAACATACATAGGGGCTGAACACATATATGTATATACTCTCCTTTTGGCAGTCGTGTAAATTATTATATGTTAGGCTCCATCATAGGACTCCCATGGAGCCTATGAATAAAAATATGTTGCATTTTATTCCAAGTGTATCCCAACGACTAAGTATTTAAAACAGCTACTAAGGAGTTTTTAGCATCTCGTCCTTTTCTGGACAACTTTCGGTTTTTTGTGCGATAATCGCAGCGTGCGATAAATTCAATAGTCGTACCGTGTCTGTTTTAGTTGAAAATTCCGTAAAATATCGAACACGTGCGACTAACGCTGCGATTAACGCACTACACAACAACATGCTCAGGAGGTTTGAAATTTCTCAGAATGTTTTTGATAAATTGGATTTTAAAATCTCGATTTAAGCTTTTTGTAATACGGAAATATGGTTGAAAACAAATTTCTCTAAATTATTATTTTTCAAAGTCAGGTCTTCTTTATGCACATGGCACAAGGATTAAAATCGTTAGTATTTTTTAGCCAACCGTACAGTTCTCCAAAATGGCCGGCGAGTTATTTAAAAATCGAACGCGTATGATTATTATGATTAACGTTGCGACTAACCGTGCGCTTAAACGACATGATTGAACTGCAGCAGTATGATAGTATAGTCGAGTACTAGTGTGAGCATGGAGACGAGCAGCGCGGCGCGCACGGGCACGGTGCGCTGCAGCCGCACGCGCAGCGGCTCCGGGCCCAGGCGCTGCAACAGCGCGCGCGCACCCATGGCCGCCGTGCGCGCCTCGCGACCTGGATGCTTAGCCAAGTTGCCAATCGCTAGCGCTTAATCGTCAATCGCAGCTAACTGTCTTTGTCGCTCTAATATGAAAGAGTGACAGAGAGGGAAAACTACGATACGCTACTAAGCGCTAGCGCTTGGCAACTTGGCTAAGCATACTGGAACTTAGATTTGTACTCTATTACTAGTGATCGGATTTTTTAATTCTCCTTCGCTTATGAATAAATAACGGATGTAACTACTCGTACATACAGGGTGCCCGCGAGGAAACCGCAAGGTTTTAAATACTTAAATAAAATAATACTTAATTAATGCATACTTCTAGACATCAAAATAAACAAAAAATATTATGAGACCTAATGTCAAATTCCACAAAAAAAAAATATTTTTTTTACCTTTTTTCAATACTTTTTAACATTTCCAATACTTTTTATCGTAACAACAATTTGTTAAAATTAATTTTTGAATTTTTTTTTAGGAACAGATTTTTTTCGTCAAGTTTATTCTTATTTTTAGCCAACCGTACAATTCTCCAAAATGGCCGGCGAGTTATTTAAAAATCGAACGCGTATGATTATTATGATTAACGTTGCGACTAACCGTGCGCTTAAACGACATGATTGAACTGCAGCAGTATGATAGTATAGTCGAGTACTAGTGTGAGCATGGAGACGAGCAGCGCGGCGCGCACGGGCACGGTGCGCTGCAGCCGCACGCGCAGCGGCTCCGGGCCCAGGCGCTGCAACAGCGCGCGCGCACCCATGGCCGCCGTGCGCGCCTCGCGACCTGTATGCTTAGCCAAGTTGCCAATCGCTAGCGCTTAGTCGTCAATCGCAGCTAACTGTCTTTGTCGCTCTAATATGGAAGAGTGACAGAGAGGTAAAACTACGATACGCTACTAAGCGCTAGCGCTTGGCAACTTGGCTAAGCATACTGGAACTTAGATTTGTACTTACTATTACTAGTGATCGGATTTTTGAATCCTCAGCTGGATTTCGCTTATGAAAAAATAACGGATGTAACTACATACAGGGTGCTCGCGAGGAAACCGCAAGATTTTAAGTATGCATTCTAATATTTAATAAATAAATATTTTTGAACATCTTTACACAAATCGACCTAGTCCCACGGTAAGCTCAATTAAGGCTTGTGATGTGGGTACCAGGCGACGATATATATAATAGATAGATACATATAGATACTTAAATACATAGACAGCCATGACCAAAGAACAAATATAAGTGATAAATAAATACACAAATAATGCCCTCGCCGGGATTCGAACCCGGAACCTCCAGCTTCGTAGGCAGGGTCACTACCAACTAGGCTACGGAGGGTGACAACCCTCCCCTTACTCAACCCCTTAGTCGACTCTTACGACACCCGCAGGAGGAGTTGGGGTGGTGACAAATGTATTCTTACTGCCGTCACCACACGGTGAGTTATTTAAAAACGTTAATACGTTGCGACTAACCGCGCGCTTAAACGACATGATTGAACTGCAGCAGTATGATAGTATAGTCGAGTACTAGTGTGAGCATGGAGACGAGCAGCGCGGCGCGCACGGGCACGGTGCGCTGCAGCCGCACGCGCAGCGGCTCCGGGCCCAGGCGCTGCAACAGCGCGCGCGCACCCATGGCCGCCGTGCGCGCCTCGCGACCTGTATGCTTAGCCAAGTTGCCAATCGCTAGAGCTTAATCGTCAATCGCAGCTAACTGTCTTTGTCGCACTAATATGAAAGAGTGACAGAGAGGGAAACCTACGATACGCTACTAAGCGCTAGCGCTTGGTAACTTGGCTAAGCATGCTGGAACTTAGATTTGGACGTAGTTACACAATAACGTTTCAACCCACATGAGTTTGACATAAAAATTGATGAATTTTGCAGTTGAGAGAAAGTTTTGATTTTAATGTCAAAATCATGTGGGTTGGAACGTAACGTTATTGTGTAACTACGTCTTGTTTTGTACTCGTTATTACTAGTGATTGGATTTTTGAATCCTCAGCGGGATTTCGCTTATGAAAAAATAACGGATGTAACTACATACAGGGTGCTCGCGTGGAAACCGCAAGATTTTAAGTATGCATTCTAGACATCGAAATAAACAAAAAATAGTATGAGACCTAATGTCAAATACCACAATTTTTTTTATCTTTTGTTTAAGACTTTTTCAATACTTTTTAACATTTCCAATACTTTTTATCGTAACAACAATTTGTTAAAATTATTTTTTTAAATGTTTTTTTAGGAACAGGTTTTTTCGTCAAGTTTATTCTTATTTTTAGCCAACCGTACAGTTCTCCAAAATGGCCGGCGAGTTATTTAAAAATTGAACGCGTATGATTATTACGATTAACGTTGAGACTAACCGTGCGCTTAAACGACATGATTGAACTGCAGCAGTATGATAGTATAGTCGAGTACTAGTGTGAGCATGGAGACGAGCAGCGCGGCGCGCACGGGCACGATGCGCTGCAGCCGCTGGTGTCATATCAGTTCTAATATAAGGTGAATGAATATGCAGTAATTTGGTTTTTTGATAGTTTATAGTCAGACCTGCGTCATGAGCCCACCTACACAGCACATCAAACTCACCCTGCATCTTACACTGCGCCTTATTTTGATCTCTATCTGCAGTTATTAAGCAGGTGTCATCGGCGAACTGGTATACTGAGGCCTCCCGGAAAATATTACACATATCATTTACATAAATCAGATATTCAGTGGGTCCGATTATCGAGCCTTGTGTGGTTCCTTGCAAGGATTGTCTTTGTATATGATATGTTGTTACATTTATTTACTATATATGACTAACCGCGCGCTTAAACGACATGATTGAACTGCAGCAGTATAATAGAATAGTCGAGTACTAGTGTGAGCATGGAGACGAGCAGCGCGGCGCGCACGGGCACGGTGCGCTGCAGCCGCACGCGCAGCGGCTCCGGGCCCAGGCGCTGCAACAGCGCGCGCGCACCCATGGCCGCCGTGCGCGCCTCGCGACCTGGATGCTTAGACAAGTTGCCAATCGCTAGCGCTTAATCGTCAATCGCAGCTAACTGTCTTTGTCGCACTAATATGAAAGAGTGACAGAGAGGGAAAACTACGATACGCTACTAAGCGCTAGCGCTTGGTAACTTGACTAAGCATGCTGGAACTTAGATTTGGACGTAGTTACACAATAACGTTCCAACCCACATGAGTTTGACATAAAAATTGATGATTTTTGCAGTTGACAGAAAGTTTAGATTTCAATGTCAAAATCATGTGGGTTGGAACGTAACGTTACGAGTATTGTGTAACTACGTCTTATTTTGTACTCGTTATTACTAGTGATCGGATTTTTGAATCCTCAGCTGGATTTCGCTTATGAAAAAATAACGGATGTAACTACATACAGGGTGCTCGCGTGGAAACCGCAAGATTTTAAGTATGCATTCTAGACATCAAAATAAACAAAAAATATTATGAGACCTAATGTCGAATTCCACAAAAAAAAAATCTTTTTTTTTAGACTTTTTCAATACTTTTTAACATTTCCAATACTTTTTATCGTAACAAGAATTTGTTAAAACTAATTTTTTAAATGTTTTTTTTAGGAACAGGTTTTTTCGTCAAGTTTATTCTTATTTTTAGCCAACCGTACAGTTCTCCAAAATGGCCGGCGAGTTATTTAAAAATCGAACGCGTATGATTATTAAGATTAACGTTGCGACTAACCGTGCTCTTAAACGACATGATTGAACTGCAGCAGTATGATAGTATAGTCGAGTACTAGTGTGAGCATGGAGACGAGCAGCGCGGCGCGCACGGGCACGGTGCGCTGCAGCCGCACGCGCAGCGGCTCCGGGCCCAGGCGCTGCAACAGCGCGCGCGCACCCATGGCCGCCGTGCGCGCCTCGCGACCTGGATGCTTAGCCAAGTTGCCAATCGCTAGCGCTTTATCGTCAATCGCAGCTAACTGTCTTTGTCGCTCTAATATGGAAGAGTGACAGAGAGGGAAAAATACGATACGCTACCAAGCGCTAGCGATTGGCAACTTGGCTAAGGATCCTGGAACTTAGATTTGTACTCTATTACTAGTGATCGGATATTTGAATCCTCAGCTGGATTTCGCTTATGAAAAAATAACGGATGTAACTACTCATACATACAGGGTGCTCGCGAGGAAACCGCAAGATTTTAAATACTTAAATAAAATAATACTTAATGCATACTTCTAGACATTCTAGACATCAAAATAAACAAAAAATATTATGAGACCTAATGTCAAATTCCACAAAAAAAAAATTTTACACTTTTTCAATACTTTTTAACGTTTCCAATACTTTTTATCGTAACAACAATTTGTTAAAATTAATTTTTTAAATGTGTTTTTTAGGAACAGATTTTTCGTCAAGTTTATTCTTATTTTTAGCCAACCGTACAGTTCTCCAAAATGGCCGGCGAGTTATTTAAAAATCGAACGCGTATGATTATTATGATTAAGTTTGCGACTAACCGTGCGCTTAAACGACATGATTGAACTGCAGCAGTATGATAGTATAGTCGAGTACTAGTGTGAGCATGGAGACGAGCAGCGCGGCGCGCACGGGCACGGTGCGCTGCAGCCGCACGCGCAGCGGCTCCGGGCCCAGGCGCTGCAACAGCGCGCGCGCACCCATGGCCGCCGTGCGCGCCTCGCGACCTGGAACTTAGATTTGTGGGTCATTTGCAGAATAAGTGTACCTTTTAACGTCACGAAAATAAGTATCATCATCATTCATCATCAGCCTATGATAGTCCATTGCTGGACGTAGGCCTCTCCTATTAACTATGCGTATAGACGCATTAGGAGGTAAATGCTCATAATCGCCACGCTGGGCAAGCGGATTGGCGATCGCAGTAATGTGTCTACTATGATGACGCTGCTGCCCATCATCAATCTTTTATGAAATAACTAATGGTAAGTGACACTTCAATCCCTTAGTCGACTCTTACGACACCCGCAGGAGGAGTTGGAGTGGTGACAAATGTATTCTTACTGCCGTTACTGCCTTAAAATAAGTATGTAAATTGAGATTCCTCAGTTTAGTTACTCCCATACTAAAGATATGAAAAATTCTGTAACTAATTTGAGATTTTTTTTATCAGATTCGTTATATTTCGTTTCATACATTTAGTATGGGAGGAACTAAACTGAGTAATCTCAATTTACATACTTATTTTCGTGACATTAGGGACACTTTTTTTTGTTTCATAACTGAAAAGTACGCTCGATGCCGAGTAAAATGATGTATTACAGTCGATGATCGCAAAAAAAATTAAAAGGTACACTTTTTCTGCAAATTACCCTTGTACTCATTATTACTAGTGATCGGATTTTTGAATCCTCAGCTGGATTTCGCTGATGAAAAAATGACGGATGTAAGTATAAAGTTTTAACTATTGTATTACGCACAAAAGAACATTTTTTTAAACAGACACTTGGCAAATAAGGGTGTAAAGCTAAATATACCGCACCTTTAGAATGAAAGTGACCTAATCCTAAATTTTCGAATTAGGAATGTTAAGCTTTTAGGTATTTTTAATTACGTACATAATTAATCATTCCAAAATTTTGAATTAGTTCACTTTCATTCTAAAGGTGCGATACATTTTTGTGGCTAGTTTTTAACGATTCCTACACTAATTTTCACAAATTTTCTTTGGTCGTACACCCAGAAGATGTGAAACAAATTATAAAAAAATAATAAAAGTTTACACGATTGATGTCTCATTTCCTCAAAACCACTTACTTCTTACTAATGAGTTTTGAATCCTGTTAAATTTAATGTATGTTTGAATAGCTTCAGTTTCAACACGCTGCCCGCCCATTAATATCAGAAATTTTATGGACGTATATGTCCCAACTGTTAGCATGTAACTCCAAATGGTATGGCCCCATACATGCTCCTGGAATTTAATGGAAGGATATTATAAAAAAATACCGCCTTATTCATAAACGTCTCCTAACAATAACCACCTCCTAACTTAACAAACCGGTAAGTATCCATCTTATCAATATATCTTTAAGACCGAAGCAAATCAAATCATTTATTTGCAAAAATACAGTGATGTTAGGATGTTACAATTCAAGCAAGCGTGCAAATATTTTGTCAACTCTAAATAATTAGCAATATAATAAAAAAAATAATAATCAATAGTCAGCTTAGTACTGTAAAAACACTTGTCGAGAAAGGGACAAACTATACTTAGTGGCTTGCTAAGTTAGGAGTCTTAGGAGTCGTTTATGAATAAGAGGGCAAGTTCTTATCAGGGGTAGATTTTTTTAGTTAACAATATTAAATATACAGCTTACTTTTGTGATCAAATAATGTAGTGCTTGGTACGTATATATTATGTAGACAAGTGTGGCTGCAAACATCGATAATAGAATCTGAAAGAAAGGTAAAAATATTTCAAATACATGATTGAATACTACGATCGTTCGTATGAATTAGTAATTCCATATATAAATGATTATGGTTTATCACTATCTTTCCCATAATACACAGTGTTTTTTTGTTGAGTCACTAATATAACCTTGAACACGTCGTAAATATACGAGTAAGTCATATCATATCTACAGAGCAACGTTTAGTATAAGGAGACCGAAATTCCGAAAACAAAAATCACTTTCCCATACAAAATGTCGTGATCACGTAACCAATGCAAAAACTTTTTTTCTGCGATACCCGTAAGTCCCGTACTAAAAGTTGTTCAGTATGACTTGAATGTTTATGTGTGCGAGATTATTAATGACTCAAGACTGTGTAGATCTACCTGAGTTCCAAAGCAATCCTGCAGTCTGTCACAAGCAGCTGATAGGATAAGAGTAAACTCCCCCCACTTCGCCAGCTCACCGCAAACGCGCTGCCCTTCATCAGCACTCTCAACCTGATCAGTCCCTGACCTCATCGGCATTGCCGCTGCTATGGATTCGTTCAAGTATTTCAACAGAGTAAAAATTATATCAATCAACTCAAAAAACACTATACATTCATAAATATATCGATATTGAAAACCGAATTCCACTAACGTTATAAACATCATTAATTTACTTGTCAAATTGTGCCATGTGTCGCCAATGTACAGTATTGTAAGGACATTAACCAGTACAGTCACAAACGCCACTCTTATGTAAGATCTCTTGTTCTTCTTTTTAACAATGATCTGGTAGTTAAGGTCATTGCATAATTTTTGAATTGCACCTACATCAGAAGCAAACTGCTTATAATCTCTCGAGCGGTAATTTCCTAGAATTATTGCTAATAAACTGCAAAGTCCTAGGACAAATAAATATAAAATGAACAAGCGATGTCCGATGGGGCTCCCAGATACACCAATTTTCTTGAAAGAATCGTACATAGCATAAGTGCAAACGAAAATAATCAGACCACATTCTATTAAGATGCGACATTTCACTAATATCTTCACTTTTTTACTAAACATTGTGTAATTGCGGTAAACGCCGAAGACGTTTTCTATTGTATTAAGTATTTTTAATATATCCAGTATAGACATTGTCATGGGTTGAGTCTCAAGGTCTGAATGTTTCTTTTAGTCAAATGAATATTAGAGCTGCGTTGTCTATTCATTCAATTTTGACAAATTAGTGATTACATTAACAGATAAAGTAAAACAACAAGTCATGCTATTATTTCCCAGTATAGTATGCGAGTCTAATTTATCTTATTATGTATGTGGATATAAATTTTGCACTTAAAAATAAAAAGTTAGGCCTCTTACGAGGCGACGACTCTCTGGCGATTTGTGTTTCGTTCGCGTATCCTATGCGTCGTATGAGAGTATTCGCATATTAATCACTATGCACATTTTTATAGATCACATGGATCACATTTTTATAGATCGAATATAACTTTTTAGATACAGAATTTCAACTCTGAATGATGCATGGGTATAAGATACAATTTGAACAATCATTTCTGTCACGTATCTATCAGCGATACAGACCGCCAAAAGTCAAAATATGCGGCCGAAAAACTCGGCAGAGCGTGCCGTTCCGTTTCCACGCATCTCTTTTTATTGTATGTGGGGTTCGAATTCAGCGGGATTTTGTTTAAAATTGCATTTTTATATTTGGAACGCGATCCGACATGCCGGGTGACAAATACGCACCGCGCCGTCATGAATGACAATTGAAGCGATGTTTTTATAAAGACGATTCTATTTTTATGCGAAAGAAATTGTGCCCATAAAAATGGTGTTGAAATGATGAGTGTCGTTTTTCACTGTCGGCGAAATGCGCTTTTATGGGGCAATTGTGTTTGAATGATGAAAGACGGTGATTCTTTGTGTTTTAGGGTCGCTGACAAGCTTAGGGGCGCAATTTAAAATATCATTTTGATCGAGAAAGGTACCTTTTATTTAAAAATATAGGTTCGCTTGAATTTTAAATGGCAATATTTTTTTACCGGAGATGGAGTAATGAATAGACATTTAACTTAGATTTAATTAATTACATTAAATATTATTGAATAATTTAAACATAGAAAACAGTAATACTTTAATAATAGTAATACACAGTTATTTATTAAACAATAAACTGTATCTAATCTTAAGTATCTTAATATTTATTGTTGAATTCTATAAACTGTAAAACACATGGAGTAGAAAAATACAATTGTAATTAAATATTATACTTTGGCGATACGAAGCTATCCTACAAAACTTACTATACTAAGCGTACAATTCTACAAAATACTATAAATTCCCATACAAATAGTTGTCAATTTTGTAGAATTGTACGCTTATAAACTTTTGTGGTATTGGCCCCAGGTGTTCCCGTCTTTGCATAGGCTGAAGCAATGGCCGACATATTTTTTAAAATAAAAAAACGATAGTAAAGCGGCGCGCGGTGTGTACCTACCTACGAGTAATATTGTGGAAAATGTGGAAATAGAAAATACAAGTGTTATTTTCAACTTGTTATAATATCTACAATTTGTTTAAATGTTGAATGAAATATAAATATGGTAAAACTGAGGCCGTCTGGCTAAAATGTATTAGGAGGTAGGTAAATGCCCATAATCGCCACGCTGGGAAAGCCGTTTAGCGATCGCAGTAACTAATGTGTCCACTATGATGACGCTGCTGCCCATCATCAATCTTCTTTCAAAGAATGACCATTGGCACTTAAATTCTTTAGGCAACTCTTACGACATTCACGGGAAGACTGGGAAGAGATGGATTTATGTAAATAAATGTATTAAAAGGCATGTTGAACTATTCCTGTCACAATATAACAGAGTACACTAGTGAACGCGTATTTGCAGCAGATTTACCAATATCTCTTGGCACTAGCGGCCATAGTGGTGTAGTGGAGCGCACTATCGCGGTATCTTCGTGCTCGGCCGAGCGGAACCATTCTGCTCGATCACACTTCCGCGGATCTCTAAATTTCCGTTTTTTACCTTTTCCATACGCACTGCCATATCCAGTCTAGCAAATATCTTGTTAGTAGAAAATGGTAGCAAATTGGCGCAAACTGCTAGCCGCGCATGTAATTATTAACTAATTTGTATACATGCCCATTACATAATACATTTTAACTCTATCGAGAGACTTGCGATTGTAATATTAGTTGCGATATCTTACGCAATAGGCTCCAGTTGGTATGTTCATGCTTTAATCTTTCGTATGGTAGGTACCGGTATTTCGACCAACCTATCGCCTTAAATAAAATAATTTTTCAGTATTTTTTATTTTACAGATTGTTTAGGACTTAGGACGTCTGGAAGGCAAAGAGCTTGAATTCAGGTTTTTCTGAGTGTTTCCTGTTAAAGCTAAGGTGCAGATTCACCCTAGCTTTAACAGGTTAACGGCCTGTTTCACAATCTCCAGTTAAAGCTATCTGTCAGATAAAAAATAACACTATCTCTTTCTTTCACCTGGAAGAATAAAGAGAGCGTGTTATTTTTATCTGACAGATAGCTTTAACTGGAGACTGTGAAACAGGCCCTAAGTATAGTATCGATTATTTCATGCTTTTATCTTATTTACTTTCCGTGTCTTATGTAGTTCTGTATGAAACTGATCGCCAGACAAATAATTGATAGATATGGACTACCAGATACTTAACCTCTCGTGTGTCTGAATTTTTTTTCCTAACTAGTGCGAAAAAACGAACTTTCCGCACGCTTCGCTCTCGGTAATTTCTCTTTTTGACGCACTTGCTATGAAAAAAATCGTCCCTCACGTGCAAAAACTTTTTTTAACTCGGGTGATTGTCGCCCTCGTTTCACACGGGCTCCAACTTTCACCCTCGCCGAAAATAAGTTTTCCCGCGCTAGTTAGGAAATGTACTATTTCTTATAGTTTTCTCGTACACGGCATCCACGTTCCGGCAAACAAGGGATTAATGTACTCAACTGAATACAACTGAAGGCATTTAAGGCAATTAGTAATTTAGCTAGGTTCTTTCATTCCCACAAAACTACGAGTATCAAATAAGTTTGCCTACTGATTTCATTATCAGGTGCATCAAAACGGAACGGAAGCTATTTATGACGAAGCACGATCGTCGTGAATTCCGAATATTACCCGTAAATCGCAACCCAGTATTGTTTACAAATAATTAATTGTCGAATGCAACTGTGCCATACATTGCCATAATAAACGATAGCGTAGTGCACTCACACAACCGCACAGGTTTCCACAATTCGTTACACAACCATTCAGAAATGGATTCTATTTCGAACTGAATACAGCTCCAAAATGCTTTTCGTTAATGTAACATGCAATTCAGTTCAGGGAATTTAAAGTGGAATTAATTTTTATTCATTGTGAAATAGAGAATATATTGCCTTGGATTAGTTAAATGTTACGCATGCAGCGTAGCTGTGTATTTCATATAGATCTTACGAGTTATGTTATAGGGTAGGGTTTTGGTTGTGTGACTGTGAAGGCAGTATGTGTTGCATCGATAAAGGGTGATGTAGGGTGAATCGGTGCAGCGCGTGTCGGTGAATAATGCGTTGCAAACGGCCGATTAACGTGCAGCATCGGAGGTCCACCTCTGACACGGATTACTGATACTTTAATTATACGTTTTTAATGACTGGCTTTAAGAGCCCTAGTCCAATCAGTCAGGAGGATATAATTCCGTCGGCCAATAGTGCTACTACTATCTATGAAATATGAAGTAGCGAATGCATGCTTACAACCGTGACTCTAAACATACCCATACATCCCAATAACAAAATATATTACACATAGCAGATTTTTTAATAGTACGTCGCGATTTTTATAAAGATTTGGCGGGCAAGGTAATTCAAGATGCGTAGGTATTATTATTTTGATCTCAATGCATTTCTTTTATATCAAGAGTTATGGAGTATTATTTCAGGCGGTACATATGCATCTTAACATATTATTCATTCTTGCATGTATCCATCTTTAGCAATATTTTAATAGTAAAGCTCGAAAGTCAACATTAAGATCTACTCCCCACTGCTTGGAGTATTTCTCTCGTACGCTTTTGTTAAGTCAGATCAAGTTGAACCGATTTAACTGATCTCACTGGAGCGCAAATTGTAGAAGCGTTCCTGTAGAGTAAATACTGAATAATTATAGTACAATCTGGAACTATCCTGAATTTTCCCCAGATAACCCACCGAATATCTTATTTCTCTAAAATCCGCAGTTAAAGTGCCTAAGGGTCAGTTAAAAAAAAAAGACATCTTAAAATATTAGCATTTAAAAGATGTATCATGCACCATACATAAAAATCTATCCTAGAAACCTATTTCTAACTAACCGTAAAGTAGTATTTAATAATCAAAATAAAACAACACATATATCAGAATATTGTAATTCAAAGCCATGATACAGGATTAAAGTACCTGGATGCCAAACGGTAAACCAATGGAGCCTGTCTAGTCAGGTTAATCAAATATATCCACTAGAGCTTAGAGTATGCCAGGTACAGACGGATTCACAAGGCTAGAGGCAGGAGAAATCAATTTCCATTATTTGTTGTACAATCAATAAACAAATCACTTTAAAGTGAGTTTAGCCACTGACGTTTGTATTCTGAAAATATGGACTCTCAACTTTACTGAAATACAAGGATTTTTTATAAACAAATTTTAATCGATTATTGAAAAAAAAAATACACAATTATAATAAACACAAAACCAAAATCACAAAATACTATAATACTAATCTAAACATAACTAAAGAACCTTAAAGCTAAAACTTGTTTTATTTTCAAATTCAAATTCAATTCTCTTTAATGTAAAAAAACACATGTCATGTCAATGATCAAATATACCAATAAAAAATACCATACTAAATAAAAACTATTTGCCTTGCTACAAGAATCACTGAACTCAGAAATTAATGAAAAGTTTTAATTATAAGTATGAAAGTAATGCTCACTGAAAAATTCAAATTCAAATATGAATCCGGTAAGTTTACCTGAGATGTTATAGAAAAAAAAAATGGAAAGGCGTATGCCCAACGATGGGCTCCACACGCTGATGATGATTTAAGAAGAAGGATGGAAATATTTTCAAGGGAACCGGATACCCAGATCGTCTATAATAAACAGAGATCGGATTTTTGTGCGATCTCATACTAAATGTCGTCAAAATGACGTAAGTCACTAAGAATGTCGCAAATCCATCCGATCTCTGATAATAAATAACGTTCAGGTTTTTTTTTGGGTAAAAATGAAATAAATACATCCTGATTAATTTTTAAATTGGTCAACGAAATCCTGACTGCTGTGAACAGCAGAATTTTGAGATCCTTATAGAATTTTGGATAACAAAATTCAAATTCTCCAATTTTAGTACATTATTTAAATTTAACTATGATGTTAATCCATTAAAAGTTGAGTGCAAAAAAAAAAATGTACGTAGTGAAGGCCTTAACTAAAACAAAAATCACGATCGCGTCAATTGTGTCATACCTACTAACTATACTTATACATGTATATGTGGTATATTCTGTCCAACAACTTTCGGCAGTAGTAAAAGGAGGCAAATTTAAAAATACAGAATATTTTCTTCGGTTACCGCGAGGATTATACACATGAAATAAAACTATGAAAACGGATAAACTCGCGTATATTAACTAACTTTAACTTCATTCCGTCATCCGCAGACCACGAACCCTGTAAAGTGTTCGAAACGTCGGAATGAAGTTAAAGTTAGTTAATATACGCGAGTTTATTCGTTTTCATAGTTTTATTAAAAATATAGGTTCGTAGTGTAGATCGCTCGTAGAAAAATTGCATTGGTCGCCCTTTTTCAATGCCAAAAGTTGTTTCACAAAAAACTTCTCAACACAAACATTATGACATTGAATTTAGTTTTCATTAAAGGCCTTTAATTATATTTTTTTGGCAATCGACTTTTATTCGCTACCATTACCCATTAGGCAAACATTCTGTTAAATGATAGCTGAACCGTCGGACGTCTTCGTTATCGCGCTGCTGAGCGCGTCAGTACCTGTAATACCTGGGGTGGTATTCTGGTGCGCTACCGAGCTTAAGCGAGACGTGAACCAGTATGCGTGTAGTAGTGGTACAATCTTATTGTTGAAAGAATATGCATAAAAGAAATGCAAGTTCCAAAATAATGTTTTTTTCCCGCTTTGGAGCGTTCTGATTAGAGAGATATTTATCCTTTGCAATCTATTGTTGCAAAGCTACCAGTCCGTTTGGGCCAGCTTCAGTCTGGGACGGTCCTTAGTAATTTTAGTTTTAAGTGTTACAGTGTATTCACCAAGCCTGCGGCAGATTTGTTTGTATCTGTATTTATCTGAAAAAGCCTGCGTCGCGGATTTTTAAGTGTGAATTTTATTTCTTTATTTAATGTAATTTATCACGTTATTTATCAATAACTCAAATACTCAACTCAACTTTTTTTTGTACCAACAGTGGTATCCGTGCGAACGCCATTGATATAATGTGTGCTTCTCTGATATAATGCGTGTTCTGTAATGTGTGCTTTATATGAATAAAAAACTATTCTATTCTATATAAAGTAATTCACGCGGTCACTAGCAACTTCGAGGCTGCCAACTCATGGTAACGCAGACTCTTTTAGTTCCAATTCACATCTTTAGAAGTCCAAGAATGGGTCGTCACTTTGAGATGATGCTTGAGATAGTTTTATAGGCAGTGTTTCCACTAGATTACAGAGATCTAGTTACGGTATACCTGATCGTTCGAGTTCGTGAGGCATAGTGAATTCGCCGTGTGAGCAAATTCCTGACATAGCTCTGGCTGCCCGAATCCCTGCCGGCTCAATGACTCGCGCTAATTTGCCTGCCGCAACCGGCGACCGACTCCAGGATGCTTAGCCAAGTTGCCAATCGCTAGCGCTTAGTAGCGTATCGTAGTTTTCCCTCTCTGTCACTCTTTCATATTAGTACGACAAAGACAGTTAGCTGCCTTTCGCTTACGATTGACGACTAAGCGCTAGCGATTGGCAACTTGTCTAAGCACCCTGTAGTCCTACAATGAGCTGCAGCCACGTCATTAACGCGGACTTTCTTTCTCACCCTCTCGTACTCGCAAGTATTGGTGCAAATGAATAGACAAACTATTGTCTAACTGCATACACAAGTCTGATTTTGATTGCATTATTTTTTAAATGAAATTTGATTCCTTACACTCTCACTAAGCACCTATTTGATGTGATGTCGATTAAAAAATCTAAGTATATTATAAATAATATTAAACTGCTGTAGAATATTACCGTTCGCTATGTAAAATGTAAATTCAATTTCGAACTTCACAATTCTGTGAATTCACAATCATCTTCGAAATCTGGCTAATCTCGTCGGCGACACATCTGTCGCAAACAAAACGAAACGGCCCTCGAGTTAATACTCTCGAGATGAATATTTATAAAGGCATCAACTGTTAAACTCGCATTGTTACAATTTTCACGTGACTGATGACGTCAGAACAATACTGGGATCTTGGGGTAAGTGTACACTGCGAGATTGAGTAATATTTTACAGAATGCTAAAATCCAACGCGAAGGCGGTACGGGTAGCTTTCTTGTGGCATTAGAAATTTATATTACAGGTTCATACCTGTTCAATTGTAGTACATAAATAGTAATGATTTTCACCTACTAGGTACAGTTAGGTTCAAAATTGCATGGGCAGTTTATGAATGAATTCATTCATAAATCGTCCATGCAATTCTGAACACTATTGTAGGTACAAGCTTTAATCACCGACTGTATTCCTTTAGTCATTTCATTTAGTAGTTATTTTAGTTTAGTTTCATGATAGTTGGCCGTGTGGCTGTAAGAATAAGAATACATTTTGTCACCACCTCAACTTTTCTAGTGGGTGTCGAAAGAGTCAACTAAGGGATTTAAGCTTCACTGACTATTTATTTATCGAAGATTGATGATGAGAAGCAGCATTATCATAGTGGACTACTGCGATCGCCAAACCGCTTGCCAAGCGGTGCGATTATAAGTAATTGCCTCCTATTTAATGCGTCCATACGCATAGGTTAAGGAGAGGCAGTTCACCGGTGGACTGATATAGGCTGATAATGCGATGTGTTGTGAATTTCATTTAGTACTCACTAATATAGGACTAACGAGCTCACACTTGACAGTTACGTGTTTTTTTTTCTAAATTCCTGTGGCTCCAGACTCCAGCAGCAGACCAGCTCTAAATCTTGTCTAAATATTATAAATAATATACTCTGAACTTAGTGGTATAATATTGAAATTTTATATGGTAAACTTAAAGCTTACTGGCTTTGTTGTTTAACTTATGTATTAGTCATAGCTATTTGCCCGACGAGCTTATGTATACTATAGTGGTGCCTATTCTAAAGAATAGAACTGGTGACGTCTCTGATATGTCCAATTACAGGCCGATATCACTAGCCACGGTTGTAGCGAAGGTGCTGGACAGTTTGCTTGACGACATATTAGGTAATAAAATTCAGCTCAATGACGCCCAATTCGGTTTCAGGCCGGGGTTATCTACTGAGAGCGCTATTCTTTGTCTCAAGCAAACTGTACAGTACTATACATCTCGGGAAACGCCGGTGTTTGCCTGTTTTTTGGACTTATCAAAGGCTTTTGACCTGGTGTCTTATGACCTATTATGGCAAAAACTGCGCGATAAAACATCGGTTCCTCGAGAGGTTACCGCTTTGTTCAGGCACTGGTATGGTAATCAAAGAAATAGTGTAAGATGGGCTGGCGCTTTCTCTGATTCTTATGTATCGCATTGCGGTGTTAGGCAGGGAGGTCTAAGCTCGCCTAATCTGTTCAACATTTACATGAACGACCTAATCGAGGAGCTCAGCAGTTCTCATGTCGGGTGCCACGTAGAGGGGGTCTGCGTAAATAATCTAAGTTATGCAGACGACATGGTGCTGCTGAGCCCCTCGATGGGAGGATTAATAAAAATGTTACGCATTTTGTGAGGCATATGCGGAGGCCCACGGGCTCAGGTACAATGGCTCTAAGAGTGAACTTATGCAATTTAAGGCGGGTAATAAAACCTACCAAATGGAACCAGTCTCTCTTTGTGGTACCCTTTAAAAAGAGTTGATAAGTTCAAGTACCTGGGCCACTGGGTGACCGAGACCATGTCAGATGTAGTGGACATGGAGCGCGAGCGCCGCGCGCTGTGCGTTCGCTGTAATATGTTGGCCCGCAGATTTGCACGTTGTGGTGGGGGGGTCAAATTGACTTTATTTAAGGCCTTTTGTCAAACCTTCTACACGTGTGCTCTGTGGACGAACTTTACGCAGCGGGCGTACAGTGCATTGCGTGTACAATATAATGACGCGTTCAGGATGTTATTCGGGCTGCCCCGATATTGTAGTGCGTCAACCATGTTCGCAGAGGCCGCACACTGACTGTTTTTTTACCATCA
The DNA here is from genome assembly GCA_025490895.1 of Thaumatotibia leucotreta. Taxonomy (NCBI): domain Eukaryota; kingdom Metazoa; phylum Arthropoda; class Insecta; order Lepidoptera; family Tortricidae; genus Thaumatotibia; species Thaumatotibia leucotreta. The sequence goes on along the minus strand of JALPQI010005327.1, from coordinate 3,454 downwards.
TGAGGAAACGATGTGCGTCCCTTCTCAATCGCAGTCTGCACAGTTCGAATAGCATCCTGAACACGCTAGCCCAGCGCTGGGACTCGCCACTATTGCAACGCTACGTACAACTCCACGCGCCTGTAGTGCCGGTGCCCAGGCGCCTTTAGGTAACTTAGTTATAATTTACCATCTACTAATCCTAGCGATAAGTTGTTGTAACTTCTACCTATGTATCTAACACTTATATGGAATCAAAAGTTCTGAAATAAATTATTTGAATTTGAATTTGAATTAAATTAAAACAATACATTAATTAATTACTAACATACAAAATGTAGTATAATATAATATACTTAGATATAAAAATAAGCTCAATTGATAACCTGTAGGTAAGTGGATCAAATTTAACTCGTAAGATTTGATTCCAGACAAGCATACAAAAATCGGGACAGGTAAAACTAAATGAGGGATTGTAAAAAAGGATGCAATTGTAAGGAAATGTTCATAATCGCCACTATGGGCCAGCAAAGTCGCGGTGACAATAGGATATCGACTATGATGATTTGCTGTCAATCTCAAAAAAATGGTAAGTGATAAAGTGACACTTCAATCCCTTAGTTGACTCTTATGACGCCCACAGGAACAAAAAATACTAGATAAATTAAAATAATTAAATTACTATGCATTGTGCACTCGCTTTTCCATCGTCTTCGTAAGGAATTAGGGAACAAAAGGCTTAAGTTAGCTCCGACGCCTCTTCTGTTTGTTTGAGAAGATCTGCGCTCAACAGCTGACAGCGGATCGGATCCCTAAATACCCCTTACTTTATTAAGAACAGTGTTTTAATACATTTAAAAAATACTGTTCTTACACCCTCATACTAGGGTGAATGAGAGTAGCGATAAAATGTACGAAACGAAAGCGTTGGTACTCGCACAGTCTAAGCTCGTGTGTAGTTTTGCCGATCTCTAAGAATGAACTTAATTCTTATTAATAACGGCTCATTTCTAAATTGTCAAATGTTCATTCTTAGGAATCGGCAAATATAGGTGCACGCGCCCCATGCTTTTGTGAATGAGATAGAACATAGTAGGGTAACTGTGAGGTCACCGGAGCGGGGGCACTTTCGGTGGGAGGCAGGGCGTGTCTGTACTGTACCCAAGTTATTTATTATACTGCGTCTATACTTTTTAACATGAATTTTCATACAGGGTGAACGATGTGAATTACCAATTTCAAAGGACTGTGATTTTTTTGTGGCAACAATTTATTACTATAAGTAAGAAAAAACAAGAGGAATAATATTACATTTTGTGATTAAATTTACTTAATATATACTACCTTTTGCCTTGACTATGGTCTTCAAATGGTACAAACATATTTGCTCGCAGCACGTTTGTGACCACTGTAGTGAAATACGATCGCTTTCTTCATTGTATTTATATTAGCATGTTTAATTGCTCTTACCTTTCTCTTCAAAATAAACCAGATAAAAAGTCCGAAACTCACTGCACTGGAGACTGTTGGTTCTTACGATCTTTATAAGCCGAAGCTCATCATCATCATCATCATCAGCCCGTTGCAGTCCACTGCTGGACATAGGCCTCCCCCAAGGTACGCCACAGAGCTCGGTCTGCTGCTTTATGCATCCAGTTTCTGCCAGCTCCCTTATGCAAATCATCCCGCCATCTGGCCGGAGGGCGTCCCACGCTACGTTTACCAAGACGCGGTCTCCACTCCAGAACACGCTTGCTCCAGCGGTTATCGGTTCTGCGACATATGTGGCCAGCCCATTGCCACTTCAACCTACTAACTTTCAGAGCTATGTCGGTCACCTTGGTTCTCTGGCGGATCACTTCGTTTCGAATTTTGTCCTTTAGAGAGACCCCAAGCATAGCTCTTTCCATAGCACGTTGCGCGACTTTAAGCTTGTGGATTAGCCCCACAGTCAGTGTCCACGTCTCGGATCCGTACGTCATAACAGGAAGGACGCACTGGTCAAAAACTTTCGTCTTTAGGCTCTGAGGTATATCCGACGAGAATATCTGTTGCAACTTCCGAAACGCTGCCCAACCTAACTGGATCCTCCTATTAGCTTCCTTTTCAAAGTTGTATCTACCCAACTGCATTAACTGGCCAAGGTAGACATATTCTTTGACAACTTCGAGAGGCGTGCCATCGATGACTACTGGCTCCGGAATGACGAGATCATTAAACATGACCTTCGTCTTGTCCAGGTTCATCCGGAGGCCAATTCGCTGGGAGGCTACATTTAGGCTGTGCAGCATTTCTTGGAGTTAATGCAGCGATTCCGCCATGACCACGATATCATCGGCAAACCTTAAATGCGAAATGTATTCGCCGTTTATATTTATGCCCCGTCCTTCCCAATTTAAAGTCTTGAAGATGTCCTCCAATACATTTGTAAATAATTTCGGGGATATAACATCCCCTTGCCTTACTCCTCTATGTAATGGAATCGATCTTGTTTGACTGTTCTGTACTTGGACGGACATAGTCGCGGCGTCATACAGGCTTTTTAGCACCTCGATGTATCTATAGTCAACTTGGCATCGCTTCAGAGAGTCCAAAACAGACCAGGTCTCGACAGAGTCAAAGGCCTTCTCATAGTCCACGAAAGCTAGACACAGAGGCTGATTATACTCCTGGGTCTTCTGTATAATCTGCCTCACTGTGTGGATGTGGTCTATGGTGCCAAACCCTCCTCGAAACCCGGCCTGCTCCGGTGGTTGGAAGTCGTCTAACCGCCGCGTCAGCCTATTTGTGATGACCCTCGAGAACAACTTGTACACGTGGCTCAGGAGCGATATAGGGCGGTAGTTCTTGAGAAGGGTTTTATCCCCCTTCTTGAAAAATAAAACTACCAAGCTCCTGCTCCATGCTCTTGGAGTTCGAAGCTCATAAATAATAATAATAAGCCGCTATTACTTTGACACACGACTTTAAAAAATCTAGGTACTTGGTAACACTTCATATCGTTCACACTGTACAACAGTATAACATTCTGTAGCTTAGCTGGTAATGATGCTGCTTCCGAAGCTCATGGTGAAATCTGTTATAGTTCTTCATTTCTGCCTACTGACCGATTTGGATTGATCACCGTGTATAATATGACGAACTGTTATTCTACTTATTTTATTTTTTTATCGTTAAGTGGTTCGGTATAAAGGAAAGTTTAATTTTTAATACTGAATAATCACGAAGGCAGTCTTTTAGCTACAATATTATTTTAGTTACATTAAACAAAGTTGTAGTATGTACTTACATACTATGCTACAGAATATTTATTCAGTTTTATCTGCAACAGAATTGATAATGGACGTTGAAATGAAATATTTGCCCAAATCATGAATATTGGTCATTGGTTTGAGTACCACGCTCGTAAAAGGTAAACCACTGGTTAATAATAAAGGATTATTTTATGAGTTTGCTTTCAAATAAAACCACATCA
>JALPQI010005326.1:0-56315 GCA_025490895.1 Thaumatotibia leucotreta | reverse complement strand
GCCGAGAAATATTTATTGGGATATATTCAATAAATATTCGTAGGTATTCTTAATCAACATCGTATCGACAGTAACCAATTCCTGGGAATATCACCTTTATTTCACTCTCAATAAGGGTGTTAATTGCATCATGCGAGTGTTGCAGATACGAGGTTGCGTAAGTATAACGGCGAATATCCCCGTATACATCGGATACAATACCCGTTGCTGTATGAAGCATGGCTAAAATGGTTCCACTTATCTTATTCTCCGTAAAAATACCTCTTTTTAGTGATGTTTGGAATTAAGGTTTCAACTTTATATCTGTGTCACTATAAGCTTTTGAATGAATTTGTGAATTTTATCTAATCGATTTTTTTATATATTTGGGGTCTCAACAGCAGTACATAAGAAATTTACAAAACTGAGTGTACAGTAAACAAGCCAATAAAAGATGTCCACAAGAATTAGCATCAAACAACTTTTTGTTACTCACACCGTGTATAAATGGACGTATTTATGCAAAAAGAAACCAATCGACAAGAATTTTTCGTTCTAATTAACACCTAAAATCAAAACAAAAAAGTAAATTTTTGCAATGACAAATTAGTGTGGATTTGTTCCTTTTTGCATATAAATACGTCCAATTTATCACAGAATTTGTAAACGCCAATGCTCATTCATAAAAATAGTCTTTTAAAATCAGATTCGCGTGTCAGCATGGAATTAACTTACCCGCTATTATATGGTATGCTGTACACTACCATGTATGGTATGCTGTAGGTACTACTTAGTAACGATTATAAACTTTTATTTGGTCGTTTTCCTAAAATTGTGTACCGAATTAGCCATGTTGTGAAAACAATTAATTCCCCTTATTTATAAGGAATCAAATTTAAAATGGAACACTGAATTACGAGTTAAAATACGTGCTAATTCTTGGTTCTGCGGTAGGTACTTATAATTGATAATATCATATAACAAATAAAGATACATTGTACAGTATTTCAATAAATAGCGTGAAAAAATGTTTTCTTTACAAATATTTCATTTTTAATAGGTACTATAATAGTTGTTGTACATTTACAAATCACGTACTAAATACATAGAAACACTCATTTTATTTACACAGATGTCACTAGATAAGTTTTGCAACAAAAAGACAAATCCGAAATAAAAAATACGTACATAAAATATTATATTGAAAAACGTATCTAAATAGTGACTTGTCTAAAGGTGCGTTTAAACCAAAAGAGCATTCGCTGTTCTAGCGCCCGTTCTACGAAATCAACCAATCACGTTTTGTGTTTGTGTACCGATCGAATTTCGTAGAGTGGGAGGTTAGAACAGCGAATGCTCTTTTAGTTTAACCGCACCTTTAGTAGATATAAGTATCTGGTTGTCGTATTATCCATTGTATCTCTAAACTGCCAACACATACGAGTACATACATATCTTTGTTCAGACCACCTAATACAGGTCCTATATTTATTTTTATTCGGACCATCGAGCACCACCCAAATAATATCAAGACTATTGTTCCAAAATTGCGAGCATATCACGAGCGCCCACAGACCGTGACAAATAGCCCTCCCGAGGGCCCGCGGTACTCATACTGCAAAACACCGCATCACCTAAATTGCCTGAGGCGACGCGTGAAAGCAATGAAAGCATTTTCACATGGCTAGTTTTCATTCCAACACCCCTCTGATCCCAAAGGAATCCCAAATAGTATATGCAGTTACTAATAAGCGAGGGAGAGACAACCCCGGCGCCCCCTTTAAAACAATTTTATCAAAGCTTCGCAGAATCTAATATCATGTCGATTTGCGGAGTTAATCAGCAAAGAAATTCGTGCATTGATGTGAGAGATAACGGAAATAGCTTTGTTGTTTGTTTGTTATGTACAGCTCCTCGGTGCTCGTATGTTATGTGTGATTTAAATTGTAAATACGAAAATGCAGCATAAATATTCTACTGTAAAACAGGTTTTTTCACTTTAATATCAAGAACGATAAGATGAATTAAAGTGATTCTAAAAGGGATTCCATAAAAAACATATTTTTCGGGTACCTCCCCTACGCGTAAAGTGATGTTTTTTTTATTTCATTTTGCTGTATCTAATCCTATAGTGTAGGCTGTAGGGTATCATATCATTGAATGGGTCTAATAAAATGAATAAGGATCTCAACGTTTTTCTTATAAAGTTAATATTTTCAAGGATACCCTCCCCATAATAAAAAAAATGTGTCCTCCCACCTCCTCTAACTTTTGATCCGTGGGTCCAAAACATATATGAATAAAATCATGTAAAAAAACTTATAGAATGCTTTAAAATGTATTTCAAACATAATCGGCCTAGCCGTGTTTTAACAACTACGAAACCCTGCACTGAGCATGGGCCGACATGGTCTGGCCCGATTTAATTTAAATTTGAAAGTAGGTACCAAACTTACTTTACTTGACATTATCTGCAAACAAAAATTATTAAAAATGCAGTTAAATCAACCAATGTCAAAAACTATAAGAGATAATTTAATCAAACTAAAAATCGTTGAAAGACTTTGTTAATATGCATAATTTTTTTTTATATTTTTATACCGCCTATTGTTCAAAAAATAGAGAATTTAAGAGCTGATATCTCGAAAACGGTTCGCTTAATATAAAAATGTGTTTTTGAAACCTTTGTATCCATCGTTTTCAAAGACCTTTCTATTGGTAGCCTATACACTTATGTACATCGATAAAAAAAATCTACCCCTCAGTTACATGACTGAAGGGCCCCACCCCCATTTAGACAATATACTCGTAGTATTATAAATATTATAATTATGTAAGTAGCGGTTCATACAACACTAAACCTTACCAAATTTCATCACTGTAGCATTTATAGTTTCCGAGTAAATCGGCTATGACAGAAGAACATGACGAATCTGCTATAAGGGTTCTGTTCTTGCCATTTTGGCTACGGAACCCTAAAAAGCCTTATTTTAATTATATCTCGAGAAAATAGGTACACATTTATCAAATACGGAATGTCTAACATGTTATACTAACATGTTTTTCACCTACAGCCTCTTATGCCTCCCAAGCATTTTGTATTTTAAGACAAAATTATCGCAGTCTCAGCCGCGTAACTTATTCATTTTCGTTATCCAACACCGCGCCCATAAAGTAGCGAAACACAAAGGAAGCGCAATTGGTGCTCGTCATAAATAAAGCGGCGTACAGAAATTGGTGGCGTCTGCAGCAAGATGCGGTAATTACTCAATCCACTTGCGCCACACCCTGTATATCGTCGCTGCGTTGTTTAGAGCCCCTATAAATATATACATTTGTTTTTAGGGATCCGTAGTAAATAGGAACCCTTATAGTTTCGCCATCTCCGTCTGTCTGTCCGTTAACATAAACGGCTCAGTCAACTCTGAGCATGACCCGACATGCTATTGGTCGATTTTTTTTAGTTTTTACTGATACTACTTACTGATTATAGATAGACCGACGGACCGAGAGACAGACGGATAGAAGGACGAACAGAAGGATGGACGAACGGAGATATGGGCGGATGGACTGTGTAATGATACTATTGATTTAGTACGTTTTTATAGCTTCTCTCTCACTTGCTATAGGTGGGACAGTGCCCGAGACTCCTTCTTCTTTTTCATCAACGAGTGTTCGCCCACTGTTGGGCATACGCCTCTTCAATTTGCTTCCACACAGAGCGGTTATCTGTTTCCATCTTCCAAATTGACCCTGCCTAAGAATATTGTTACCAAAATCAACATTTGTGAGAGTTTTAGTAAAAACATCCCACTGTGCTTACCATTAGGAAGGCATTAACTTGTACCTTTTTACACGAATAAAATGCTTAAACACCCTTATGGCAAGCTAAACTAGATCGTTTTTACTAGTAAAACTTGCTTGCTAGTAAAACGCAGCGGTCGTGGGTTCAACCCCGGCTCGTATCAATGAATAAGTATTTCTAGAAAGTTATGTACGAAATATCATTTGATATACACAAGTACGATGTCTTTTCGTCCGACATACCTCAGTGCCTTAAGACGAAAGTCTACAATCAATGTGTGTTACCAGTGATGACTTACGGCGCCGAAACGTGGTCCTTCACCATCGGCCTCATCTCTAAACTCAAAGTCGCTCAAAGAGCTATGGAGAGGGCTATGCTCGGAGTTTCTCTGCGTGATCGAATTAGAAATGACGAGATTCGTAGGCGAACTAAAGTTACTGACATAGCCCTCCGGATTAGTAAGCTGAAGTGGCAATGGGCAGGCCACATTGCACGCAGAGCAGATGGTCGATGGGGTCGAAAAGTGCTCGAGTGGAGACCACGGCTAGGCAAACGCAGCGTAGGACGTCCACCCACAAGATGGACAGACGACCTTATGAAGGTCGCCGGGACACGCTGGATGCAGGTCGCATCTAACCGGTACATGTGGAGGTCCAGAGGGGAGGCCTATGTTCAGCAGTGGACGTCTTATGGCTGAGATGATGATGATGATACACAAGTGCTTTACGGTGAAGGAAAACATTGTGAGGAAACCCACACATCTGCGAAGAAATTCAAGGATGTATGTGAATGTAAAGTCTCCAACAAGTACTGGGCCAGCGTGATGGTTCCTATGCAAAATAGGCACGTTTGATGTCGAGTTGCTGAAAAATGGAAAAATACAATACAAACAAAAAAAACAAGTTAAACCATTCACATATAAACATTAACAAAACGGCATAATGCCTAAAACTCCCCTTAAACGTGTCACCCTTTCTCGTCCAACATTACGAGGGTCACAAGTAGGTAGTCACAACAGGTGGCGGTATGAATTCACTTCGCTACAGGGTCCAGGGGTAAGTTTGACCACAATAAAAGGTCCTTGGCTCGTTCGTTGTTTACCGAGTCAACACATGCGTTTTATGAAATCTCCAGCATCAAAGAGTTTGTATAGTGAAATATTTTTATTCAAATGAGTAAAAAAAACTTGGTAGAGGATAATGTAAACCAACTTTTTCATGCATATTGGTTAAAATACAAGATTGAAGGCGGTTGGATCATCGATGGCCGCGTGGTGATGTCAGTAAAACGTATTTGTCACCACCATATTTCTTCCTGTCTACTTAAGGGATTGAAGTATCGATGGCGATTAATTTATTGAAGATTTACCAGTTTACCTAATAGGTACAATACTTACTCTAAGATCTTTTTTGGTGCGTGCTGTGAAATTGTGGTATGGGCTGCCGCTGCGCGCTGTCTGAGGGACAGTCAGTAACGCCACTCAGGAACGGTCTGAATAAACTGTGGCTCTCCGACAGTTTGTGAAACTGTTGAGTGTTTTATTTATAGATATGTAGTATGTTTGTACATATATATGTGCTGTACATAATGTACATTATAACTTATATGTGTACGAATTGAGCATTGTAGGTATGTGTTAATATAACTATAATTAATTGGTATCATTCAAATCACGTTCACCACTGTACACAAATTTGTTTGCCTCTTGTTTCATATAGTTCACTCTTTTACTAAAAGGTTAACTGGAAGAGATCCCTTACAGGGATAAGTTCGCCTTTGTTTCTGTTCGAATTGTTATGTGTATTTTTTACCAGCTTTTTGTGTAGAATAAAGAATTTACATATTATATACAACAACGTCTAATTAAATGGAGTGCCACTTAATGTAGGCCAAGCTCACACAATCTTCAAGATTCAACAATCACACAGCTAATCCAATCTGTACCCGTTGTCATTGTAGCATTTACGTTTCCTCACAATGTGCATGGCACACTCCAGGCTCTCTCGGAATAAAACCAGCCCCCGGAGACACGGATAGACAATACACGGCTTGCCACAGACATGGTTCTTATTAGATCACTAGCAATACAAGGTGCCCATGAGGAAAGGGAAAATTCTAACAGCATATTCCTGGGACTAAAAGAAGCAAGACATGTTAAATTAGTTCTGTCAAATCTTCAAAAAATAATGTTTCAAATGCCTTAATACGCAAAAAAAAAGATTTTATTAATGAAAGTATCGCAAAAAATGCACTTTTAAAGTTTTTTTTACATTTGCTAGGTAATTAAAGACTTTTTTGTTCATTTGTTGTCTGTCAATTAAGTGAGACAAGAATAATGCCCCGGCCACGACATTGGTCTAAGGCGACCAGCGGCAAGCGAATCCATGAGTTGAAGCGGGATGCCAATATGGGTACGAGAGGGAGCACCATACATTTTTCGCTAAGCCGGTCGCCTTAGACCGATGTCGTGGCTAGGGCATAAGATAATATGGTGACAAAATCGTTTCCTAAAATGCGTTTATCATGGCGTAACGGTCTAAAGCGGTTTTAAGAAAAAATCTAATTTTCTCTTAGACAGAATCCAGAAAACTTCATATGACATTTTTAACTTCAAAGGTCAGAAATCCGCTGTTGATTTTTTTTCCCTTTCCTCATGGGCACGTACTATAAACATGGAACCGAATGATATTAAAGAGCCAATGAAACAAAATTATTTAAAACGGATTATATCGCGTATGTTAATTAAATTTAACTACATCCCCCGCAGACCACGAACCCTGAAACTTGTTCGGAACGTCGGAATGTAGGTACATTTAATTAATATACGCGATATAATCCGTTTTAAATACTCCGTCAATAGAAGTTGCGATTGTTGTCAACAATGTATTAAAAGCAAACCTTGTATTGGAATTGTGTTTATATAATTTCCAATCTACATAATTACTGCTAAACCATTGTGTTGTTTAATGAACTCTTACAAACAATCGTGTCAACCTATTATGAAACTCGCTACTCTCGTTTCATAATACCACACTCGTGTTTCAATGCCTCTCATTACTTACGGTTGCATAAACTACTATATGTTTAATAATGTATTTCATACATACTTGCTGTCTATTAAGATATATATCTGTAAATAGAACGTCCTATATAAACGAGTCGCAGATATCAACTCCAATCTGAATTTATACAGGATTTCATTTTTATTTACGAATCCGTAGCGAAGGAAATATGAGATCGCGAAATTTTCCTTGTCATCTAGTTTGAGAGATTGTTTGTCAATTAGGACCCAGGAAAATATAAAGTAATTTAATATTAACGTAGGCTCATTAAAATAAATTGTTTTTAAATTATTTATTGCCAGAGAATGATATTCTACAAAACGCAAATAAAAAGTATTTAGGTACTAGTCCCACCAAAAGCTAGTTAGGATACATTGCAAAAGTGAGTTAGGATCCATTGCAAAAGCGAGTTAAGACCATTGCAAAAGCGAGTTAGGATCCATTGCAAAAGCGAGTTAGGATACATTGCAAAAGCGAGTTAGGATCCATTGAAAAAAAAAAACGTAGTCAAGGCCTTAATTTTACAAAAGTTAGTCATACTAAATATCTGGTATACTCTGTCCAACTACCTTACCCGTACCTTCGGCAGCAGTAAAAGGGGGCAAATTAAAAATATATGGGTTATTTATCGCTCATAGACAATTTTAATTTGTGCCCCTTTCCAGTGCCAAAAGTTGATACACAAAATTTTACTTCGTAACACAAAAATTATGACGTTAAATGTTGTTTTCATTAAAAGCTTTTATTGACCTACCTGTGTACATAAAATCGGCATAAAAACGAACAAACGATAAGTCGCTCCCATATAAAGAAAAGAGATATTTGAAGCTACTCGCGCAGATGGCAGTAGTATATTTAGTTACTAGCTCTACAGTGTTATTCACTAAAGAAACCGCCTTGCTATCAGCGCTGTGTCAGCGCTGCGGCAGCGTCGAGCCTAAAAATGTTATTCACTAATGCACTTTAAACGACACTAGCGCTCGGCGACGAATGCAGCGTGAGCTGGAACTACACTGCGTCGAGAGTTACCGCCTACAGTTCGACGACGAGCTGTTCTACGTTAGTGAATACCGTTTTTCGCAGCGCTGCGCTCGACGTCGAAGTGAAGGCTGTCTCGTCGTCGAGCTCGTTGATGAACGCAGCGTCGAATGTGTGAATAAGAGAATAGCATAGCTGTTGTGAACTACAAAGGTCGCCGTGTATCTTTCTCTTTAGCGGGCTCTTTAGCTCTATTAAGGGAGCGATTATATTATGTTCGTTTTTATAGCTTTTACAACTAGCTTTTTATGGCCAGTGGCTTAGGCTTTGAAATAATTTGGGTTACAAAAATAAAACAGTTCAGTTAGATACTTGTATTAACTCCAGTTGTAAGGTCAACGAATTGATAAGGTCAAATGGCAGCGTATAAAATATCATTGCCAAGACCATTACATAGGGCAATAACTTACCCCCTTATTTATAAATTGCTAACTTAACAAGTCGCTAAGTATCGTTTGTCTCTTTCGGTATTATAGAAATATCTATTGATAAGACCGAAAGGGACAAACAATAATTAGCGGCTTGTTAAATTAGGAGAATTTTATGAATAACTAAGGGGGTTAGAGTTTTGAATTGTAACCAACGTGAGTCTCAAACGTACGAAAATATTTAGCGAATTGGGGCCTTCTGACTCCCAGAGCATTAATTGTTGATTGCTTATAGATATATAACGATCCACAATATACTCGTATGTAAACGTCACCCTGTAGGCCGGCACACAGCCCAAAATAAGGGTTTTTCTTTTCATGAAACTTAACAAGCCTGTAATGGCTCGGTTAATTTATGTTTTAGCGCTTGCTAACTAACACAAATGTCAAAGGGAACGATAAGGACAAGCGATATATTCTTGGCGATACGGGGTTTATGAATAATGGCATAAATTTTCAACTGGTTCGCGTGAGGTTTTTACTCGTTATGTGACGGAAAGTACAGTATAGTACAAAATTTAGGCCTTTTTAGAGTTCCGTAGCCAAAATAGCAAAAACGGAACCCTTATAGTTTCGCCATGTCCGTCTGTCCGTCTGTCCGTCTGTCCGTCCGTCCGTCCGTCCGTCCGTCCGTCCGTATGTCCGCAGCATAGCTCAGTGGCCGTTAATACTAAAAATCTGGTAGAAACAACTGGTAAAGTGAGGATGCTTTTTTATTAGCTGTAATCCTATAGTGTGGGGTATCATTGAATAGCATAGGTCTCTTAAAAAGAATACGGCATTTGAAGGAAAGTTTTTTCTAAAGTGAATATTTTCGGAGATATTTCAGAAGAAAAAAAAATTGTGTCCCCCTCTAACTTTTGATTCTTAGGTCCAAAATATAATGAATAGTGGGCTTATAGAGTACTTTAAAATAAAACTATTTTGAATATAATCGGCCCAGCCGTTTTTGAATAGCTAAGGAACCCTACACTGAGCGTGGCCCGACATGCTCTTGGCCGATTATTTGTACTATGACTATGACGGTGGCTAACTAATATGCGGGCCACCTAAAGGTTGATCCACACCGGATGAGTGTGCAGCACGTGCATGTGTGCGTGGCGTGCGTGTTGTAGCGTCGGAAATGTTATACTAGATGGCACACCGCACAACACGCAAACGGTGTGCCATATAATATGATATTTAGATACGCTACAAGGCGTACGCCACACGCACGCACACAAACTTTCAGTTAATTACATAATAATAATATTTAAAATAATATTTTAGCCTAATATAATGTCCCACTGCCGGGCACAGGCCTCCTCTCATATATGAGAGGGATTGGGCTCTAGTCCCCACGCTGGCCCTAAGCGGGTTGGGAACTTTAGACTAGCGGCCCGTGCTGAAAAAAATATGGGTCATTTGAACCACCAGGTGACCTATCTAGAACGATATAAGAGCATAAAATAATAAGATTCAGCACTATGCCGTCACATGTAAGCTGTCCAACTGACTCCTGGTGAGAATTTAAAAGTACAGGTAAAGTGAGTACATTTTGGTCATATATTTTTGTACGGCATTCTTACCACCGATAGATCCATGAAAAATAATAAGAAAACGCACAGTGCCGTACAAAAATTGTGCGCCACAAAGTATGATTTTTTTTTTATTTTCCGACAATCACCAGGGTAAATTTGGCCATTTGATTTTGTACGGCATCTGTGTCATACTATTTCAATACTGCTTCTAATTCATTATTCCGCAACGTCGTACAAAAATCATGCGACAAGGGGAAAAATGGCGATGAAATGAAGATGATTATTGATATACATTCACGATTTTTTGACGACATTATTCTTAATAGTACTTTTGAGTGCTAGATAATGTTTTGGAACCGAAGCCGTACTTTTTCAAATCACCCCCTGGACTACGGAAAGAGAGGGGATTGCAACCCTCGATTTTTTCCCCTTGTCACATGATTTTTGTACGGCGTTACGGAATAATGGATTAGAAGCAGTATTGAAATAATATGACACAGATGCCGTATAAAATCAAATGACCAAATTTACCCTGTTGATTGTCGGAAAATCAGACTTTGTGGCGCACAATTTTTGTACGGCACTGTGCGTTTTCTTATTATTTTTCATGGATCTATCAGTGGTACGAATGCCGTACAAAATTATATGACCAAAATGTACAATGTAATATGTTGGACAGCTTACAAGTGACGGCATAGTGCTGAATCTTATTATTTTATGCTCTTATATAGTTCTAGATAGGTATCCTGGTGGTTCAAATGACCCATATTTTTTTCAGCATGGGCCGCTAGTCTACTTCACTTCACATACACCTTTTGAATTTCTTCGCGGATGTATGCAGGTTTCCTCACGATGTTTTCCTTCACCGAAAGCTAATGGTAAATATCATCTGATATTCCGTACATAAGTTTCGGAAAAATTCATTTGTACGAGCCAGGGTTTGAACCCACGACCTCCGGAATGAAAGTCAAACGTCTAAACCACTGAGCCACCACCGCTTTTTTCACATAAAATACATAAATAATCAATTATTTTATACCATATAAATATTATTTATTTATTTCATGGTTTTCACGATCGGGTCAGTTATGTAACGAAAGTTAGTCATGTAAACTATGAGAAGGGTTCACGGAAAAAACATGTCCAGTGCTTAAAAAAATCATGGCAAATTCACACCTTATTCTGTTAAAAGTGAGGTGGTTTTTCCTTCTGCAATTTGAATTGACTAGATATGTTCTTTCCGTGGACCCTCCATGTGGTCTACTCTGTCCAACAAACTTCGGGAGTAATAAAAGGGGACAAATTTAAGAGATATCGATTCGTATTCTTGATCGCTCACAGAAAATTTATCGCCCTTTTTCAATGCCAAACGTTGTTACACAAAATTTAACTTTGTAACACAAAATGTATGTATGTATATAAATTCTTCATTGTACAAAAAATATAGGTAAAAAAATAATAATACACAGAACAATTAGAAACAGGTACAAAGGCGAACTTATCCCTGTAAGGGATTCTCTTCCAAAAATTATGATGGTTAATTTTGTTTTCATCAAAGGCCTTTAATTATGTATTTTATTTAAATCTACCAAGAAAAAAAAGTGCTATCTTCCGAGACAAGTTCAACAACATTTGGCTTGAAATCGATAAAAAAATTTGACATGAGATTCGCAGTTTATTATAGTATCGATATTATAATTTAGTTAACACACATTGAGAAAGTACGTAAATGATTCAAAATGATAAAATAATAATAAACACAACTAAATTGCAGAAGTCCATAATTATGGAGCAGCTCAATTGATATAAATATCAACCGAGAGAGCGAAGATGGATGGCGAATCCTAATTTAGTTTTAAAAGTACGGTTGCACGGCGCACAGTAACTACAACTGACCGAAAGAGTTAAAAGTGTAGTTGTAGGAGGGCTTAGGACGGTTCTTTGGACGAGCCTTAGTGTGGTGGCAGCGGCCAATTCAGCCGAGAACTCTCACCTTGCATACGGACCGGAAACGTTGAGCACACATCCCTTCCCTGTGAAAGCTTAGTGTACAATATTTTGTGTTGTTTGACACTCGCATGCGGTTTTCGCTTCACAAAAGCTTTGACTCCGAAACTCCTTTCATTACGGAATCACTTCAACGCGTACGTTTGTACCTACATTTACTAAAAGGATTTAAAAAGTTCATGTTGATCAGTTTTACGGAAAATTTTACACAACTATTTAGCAATAAGTGACAAACATAAAAAAAAACCAATATGCAGAAACGAAATATTAATTTAAACTTTCACGATTATCCCTCATATTTAAGGCTTCCGTTTAACGCTAAATGTATAAAATATTTCATGTTAAGAAACAAATGTTTTTAATCATCATCATCATCTCAGCCATAAGACGTCTACTGCTGAACATAGGCCTCCCCTCTGGACCTCCACATGTACCGGTTAGATGCGACCTGCATCCAGCGTGTCCCGGCGACTTTCACAAGGTCGTCTGTCCATCTTGTGGGTGGACGTCCTGCGCTGGGTTTGCCTAGCCGTGTTCTCCACTCGAGCACTTTTCGACCCCATCGACCATGTGTTTGTAATAAGTTAACAAATTCCCGCCAATAAGTTAACAAAATCCGTCACAAGGATTTGAACGCGGGACCTCCAGCTTCACAGTCAGGGCCACTACCGACTAGGCCACGAAGACCGTCAATTGAAAGACCGTATAAATATGGACTCAGGCCTAATTTAGTACAACATGGCTTGTTGTAAAAATTTGTGTCCGTGGTTGGTTGACGGAGTTTTGGCGCTTTGGAGAATTACTCCTGTCTTATACTCTCACATCGCATGAAATCTCAAAACCAGTCAAGTGCGAGTTCGGCTTGCATGGAAAGGGTCCCGTGTTACGTTTACAAATATTGAGATTTTCTATGATATTTTAAAATACTAAGGTATAGACATTTTATAGGTTTCCCTGTACACTATACGTAAGGAACTATTTCCTGTATTTTTTGCAAAATATTAATCCCAGTAGTTTTAGAGATCAGGGGGAGGGGTGGTCATCTTCTTTTTCTTCTACCTAGCGTTATCACAGCCTTTGCCAGGGTTCGCTTTCCTGCTACATTTCCTCCACTTTGCACGATCTTGAGCATCTTCTACTGTAAGCCCATTCACACTCATGTCAGCCTTCACGACATCTAGCCATCGCTTCTTTGGTCTGCCGCGGGGTCGAGGGCCGTCAAGGGCTATAGGTTAAGGCATATGTTTACTACGTAGTCAGGTGGCCTACGACAAACATGACCAAACCACCGAAGACGGCATTCTTGAACCTTTTCCGCTACGTCACGGACTGCGAGGCTGCCACGGATGTACTCGTTCCAAATACGGTCTGCACGCGTAACGCCGCACATCCATCGCAGCATCTTCATCTCTGTAACGCGAAGCTCCTGAACGTGCCCTCTGAGGACCGGCCACGCCACGGCGCCATATAGTAGGACTGGCCGGATAATGCACTTAATACACTAGCCCTTTGAGTCTAAGTGGTGTTCTGATTCCTGTAACCTCCCGCCATTTAGACCAAGCTGCGCTAGTCCGGGCTTTAATGTCGTGGTCAATGGTCCCGGACTCATGCAGTACTGATCCCAGGTGGTGATTTTCAATATTATTATATACTTAAACTTCAGTCTTATTTATTTTACAATAAAAAAATCCTCCCCCTTTTAATTTTTTTAAAATGCTCACATTAAACCTTTTCATTTGATCACATGATACAGCTTATAAAACTTTTTTTTTTTATTTTAATTTTGCCCCTCTAACGTAGCTCTCATATTTAAAATTCATTTATTTACGTTCTATGTTTATCGTTTGTCACCAACTAACATAATTATTATGTGTGTCTTTCAACTTAATCGGTCCAGTTTCGAAACAAATCGGCTGCAACTGAGGGACAGACAGACATACACCCGAGTGATCCTATAAGGGTTCCGTTTTTTACTTTTGAGGTACGGTACGGAACCCTAAAAAGCATCATCTGGTAGCTTTCCCCGTTCCTCATTTTAATAAAATTAACAAAATGACAAAAGTTACCCAATTCATGTTTCCTGAACTTGAATGCGTACTAAACCCTTTTATTTAACGTGTTCCGAATGGGATAAAATTATGGACTATTCCAGTTTAATCTACCTACAGTTTATGTGTAAAAGCGTTTTATCTTCTCATCGTTATTGCTTTTATATCCTACTGCAGTGGGACATGGGCAATGTTTTTGAATACATTGCGAGACATGGAAAATATTCTGATACAGCTGCCATGAAAGATTTCGATTTAGATTAGCTTTAGATTTTACTTGATTTTACATAATTATTGGTATTCAGCGAGGGCGGAAAATACGACATGGTGACAAATTTTCCATTTTTGACGGCCTCTGTAGCTGACATCACGCATCGTCAACCTATTTCAGTCCACTGTTGGGTATGGGCCTCATCTTTTACCTAAACGTATGGACGCATTAGGAGGTAAAGCCCATATTCGCCACGTTAGGCAAGCGAATCGGCGACCGTCGTAATGTGTCCACTAAGATGACGTTGCTGCCCATGATCAACTTCTCTGCTTTGTCTTAAGGTTGACTGGTAGAGAATGCCTTTTGGCATTAAGTTCGCCTTTTGTACATTAAGGTTTTCTTTTGTGCAATAAAGATTAAATAAATAAATAAATCAATCTTTAACAAATGAATGGTCAATGACACTTCCCTTAATAGACTCTTACGAAACACACGGAAAGAGTTGGGGTGGTCACAAATGTATGGTTTCTTGTATGTATATGTCAGGGGCCTATTTCTCGAAAGCTTGTAACTTGTAATACAAGCGGAAGTCCTTATCTAACGAACAGTGTCAAAACGAGACTTCCACTTGTATTACAAGTTACAAGCTTTCGAGAAACGGGCCCCTGGTATTCAGTCTGGCATCACCACGTGGAGTCCAATGTAAGCAACCAGAAACACGATTGCTTACATGAAAGTAACTAGAAGCTGCTATATTTTTATTGTGCGAAAACTATTTTTTGACAGATGTAATTATAAATAATAATAAAAACAAAAACGGGTAAAAGTATATTGGGCCATACTCAGTGTAGGTTTCCGTGGGTATTCAAAAACGATTCGAAATAGTTTTCTTTTAAAATATTCTGTAAGGCTCTTTTTCAAATATTTTTCGAACCCACGGATCAAAAATTGGATCAGGACACAGTTTTGTTATTCCAAAGCGATATCTCCAAAAATATTTTTTTGTGAACTCATCAAAAATTAATCCACGCGAATCTACAATGCGAAGAAAATTGAAATTCAATGGGAAATGTAAAAAGTAAGGAAGGGGAACGTCGGGAGAAGCAATATTGGCAAGGAAACGGTTATTGTCTCCGGCCATGCCGCGGGACCCCATTATACCCAATAAAATTACCATCAACAAACATAATACTATTGTAGTTTTTTTTGTAAATTATTTTTTTATATTATTTTCACAATGCGATGATAGATGAGGCATTACCCCGAATAAGGCGCACACTGCAGCTTAAAAATATAGTGACGCTATAAAATCGCTGTGACGCATCGTGTCCGTACCATTTTTACAGCGCACTCCCCACACCGCCGATTCAAAACGGAGATGGTATGGAATCGCAGTGACTCGCCATAAATGTAATCTTTCAATTTTAAATACCTCTCTATCAACGCTACTTAATCTTAATATGCAGCCAGAACGTATACGTCGCGACTAGCTACGAAAATATCAGAAAAATCAAATGCTTTTTGCGGGAATTTATTAGCTACTTCAATAAATAATCATTGTCACTATCACCTGTGCTATCACTGTCACTTCTTTTATAGGTAAATACCAATTGTTTTTTTTTTTTTTTGCTAGGTGATATTATCACGTAACCGTTTTGAAAGTGAAAATTAAAGCCAATTCACATTATTTTGATTTGAAAATTAAATTAGAAAACATTGATAATTTCCGAAAGATTCCGAAATGAACAATTCCGGAAATGTTTGATGACGCGACGTATGGCGCCATACGAATAATTTTTGCATCAGACCTTTTATAAAACAGTTGCGTTTTACGACGCGTGACAGCGATTCCGCACTATGACCGGTTTTTAAGCGGCGGTGTGGGGAGCACGCCGTAAAAATTTTACGCATACGATGCGTCACAGCGATTACGTAGCGTCACCGTTTTTTAAGCTGCAGTGTGGTCGCCGCTTTAGCCGGTCGGCGACAAGCGTCGCCGATGTCACCTTGGCGGTTGCCACAACGACGGACATCATGGACAAAGTGGTGGTTACACTATTAAATAGCCAACCACAAGGTGACATTTTGTGGGAGCCGACCGTCTAAGCAGGCTTTACAGAGTGGCAAAAAATAATATACCGGATGTCCCTACATTATGGGACATGAAGGGAAAGTACCTACCTTAAATATTGTAGATCAATAGGGTATTTCGCTGAAAGAAGACTTTATTTTATTTTGAAAATTATTAATATTGCAAAAAAAAACCTAGTTTTTTCTAGGCGTCGAACCTACTTTAATACGAAGACGAGATCCGCAGAAGAACGAAAGTGACTGACATAGCCCGAAAAATCACCAGGTTGAAGTGGCAGTGGGCTGGCCATATTGCCCGGAGGACCGATGACCGGTGGGGTCGGCGTGTTCTCGAGTGGCGACCACGCACTTGACGGCGCAACGTGGGAAGGCCTCCCACAAGATGGAGCGACGACCTGGTAAAGGTTGCGGGTGTCCAATGGATGCAGATAGCTCACGACCGATCTTTGTGGAACTCTCTGGGGGAGGCCTATGTCCAGCAGTGGACGTTAATTGGCTGATGATATGATGATTAAGAAGACTTTTTTCTTCTTTGAGCAAAATATCCTCTCTAGAATATTTAAGGTACTTTTCCTTCATGTCCCATAGTCATGGGACGCCCTGTAGATTAAAGAGTGACAACATCGTCATATTGTTCCGTATTCATTAGATTAACTTGCAAAGTGAGGAATTGACGATACAGTTTCGTTACTTTATAAATTCTACTCTTTTACTACTCTACTCGGATAACCAACACATTAATATTGCCATTTTCACTTGTAGTTTTTTTTGTATCCAGAGTCCTTTGCATTCTTTGTAAAATATTAAAAAATAAAACATGTCGTTAAGCCATCTCTTTTCGCTGAACTCAAACCTTTCATTTCAATTAAACCAACCACCAGAGTAATTCTTGCCGACTCGCAATAAGTTATTTGGGGGAAGTAATTAAATTATGAGTATCCCTTTGGCGGGCTGGTGAGCTTAATAAAAGCGCAATAGTTATCCTCAGGGAGGGTGGCTCCGTGTCGCAATTACGACCATTTGCAAGGGAATCTTGGAAATAAGCAGATACGCCACTCTTAGGGTGCGGCTCCACTGACGCGGAGAGGAGCGGAGCTGTGGGAGCTCGGCCAATGAAACCGCATCAGTCGCATCACAGTGTTTCGAATTTTAAAGTTGACGAATGAATTTGGTTAATTTTGCACAGCTCCGCATCAGTGGAGCCGCACCCTAACGCCTGCCTTGCGTTGCGTGCGGAGCGGACTCATTAATGGCTAGGTTTCACTTCATTGCTGGCTAAGTGCTAGTATGCAGTTGACGGCTGCGAGTCACACCAGCGGTGGAAGTTAAACGGAGCAATTAATGAGTCCACTGCGGTCGCATTGGTGACGAGTCATGAACTTGGTAACATGTTGAAGAACAGGTGGTGACAAATGTATTCTTATTACCGTCACCACATGGCATGTTCATGTGTAGTAAATCATATTATTTTTATTATTTTCTTCATATTAGGATACTTAGCTTCAGACACTATAGTTTCCCCTGTCGTGCCATATCTGGGCCAGCGTCACTTATCTACGAGAATGCCGGCACCCTTGCGGTGCGCGGAATCCTCCGCTAGCATCGGGCGCCCTCGTTGCGCCCCACTCCGTGTCAAATTGACTAAATTTATTCAACTGCTGTTCTTCCCTAGCCAAAGAGCACATCAAATGTCATAATTGCAGAGGGGAGTCCCATTTGAATAATCACTTGAAGTGCTTCGAATATGTGTTTGCAAAGTGCTGCTTATTGACACATGTCACTGCGTTTATTAAGTACATAGCTCTGACATCGTATAAGCTGGAGTTTTGCTTATATCTGATAAGATGTTTTAGATTAAGTCGTTTCGCCGTACGTAGCTGAACTGAGATGGTGCATATAATAACGTACACAAGGTGTACCTAAATCTAATAGGGGCGCAGATTTAATCAGAATAAAATGTATAAATGGAACGTCAATTTTGTTATGAAAGTCATACAAAGATGGTAATTTCTTAACACAAATTGCGTGATTTTAAATATTGTTTTTCTTAAGGGCTTTAACTATGTACCTATTTTTTTGCAATCGCCCCTTTTAAGACATAATAAGTACCTTTAGATAACATTCACATATCTAATAGTATCTAATTTACTGTAATTAGTACCTAATATGAAACACGGTGATAAGCGCTCTTTGACATATAATTTCAAAAGTGTTGACATAGCAATGTTTATAGATACATTGCTACTCCGAAAATCTTACTTGTTAAGATACTGTGGGGTCACGAGTAACTTAAAAAAACAAATTACACTAATGAATCATATGCCTGATTTAACTTATGGTCCGTATTAGATTTCCACGCGTAAATACAAAGACGTAAAAAAGCTATCTTTAAAGCCAGTGTCAGGAATTTTCGTTAAAAAACCTATCAGACGAAATTATAATTGTTACCTAGCAGATACTTAAAAGAGAAATGTGATGCAATAATAATGTAATACTTTATTAAGCAGACCCCTGAGTTTGTAATTAATCTCGAACATGCCAGTAACTTCTGTTATATTATTTATGAAAGTAGCTTGCCGGTCTATTATTTATTACTTGTTATATGTTAAGGGCCTCATTTTCGCAGCTTATTGGCGAACATTATGGTTTGCTTCCTGGAGTTTTATTATTTTCGACAAGAGTAGGTACCTTTCGACGTGTTATATTATTATTGAAGGTCCATAAAATTTTAAAGGCTATTATCATTCCCTACCTATGTTCATATTTGAAGTAATTATTTAGTCATTATCAGATAATGAATGACTAACCTATTCCAGCCTATTTCAGTCCACTGCTAGAAGTCATCATCATCAACATCATCAGCCTATGATAGTCCACCGTTGGACATAGGCCTCTCCTATTAATTATTCGTATAGACGCATTAGAAGGCAAATGCCCATAATCGCCACGCTGGGCAAGCGGATTGACGATCGCAGTCATGTGTCCACTATGATGACGCTGCTGCCCAACATCAATCTTTTATCAAATAATGATCAGTGACACTTCAATCCCTTAGTTGACTCTTACGGCACCCGCAGGAGAAGTTTGGGTGGTGACAAATGTATTCTTACTGCCGTCACCACACAGCCAAGTGCCAGTACGGCTAGAAGTAGGCCTCTCATAAATTATAGACCTATGCGTATTGATGCATTAGGAGACGCATTATCGTTCGTAATTTAAAATATAAATTCCCGAAAAATTTCATTTCAAAACATTGGAACCCCTTCGCTTACATCGCAGTTTAGAAAGATGACTATGTATGTTTATACAGCGCCAAACAACAGGGGGATAAAGGGATGCTCATCTTGTACCATCCGCATTCACCCCTAAGTTTTTTTACTGTAATGATTGCTTAGGGATCTTTTCACCCATTGTTTATTTTAGCGTGCCGCACTGAACGAAATTGCTTTTATTTTTGTTGACCTCTGAGAAATGTGGATTCAGATATCCAACGAAAATCGTTTGAGTTTCGCCGTGTTTTACCACAAAAGGTCTTTGTTTCAAACGTACGAAGCACTATTCATTAAATCTTTGGTGTTGTTCCAGCCATTCATTGATAGAAACCGTAAACAAGGTAGCGTACAGTCGCATTTTCAGGACCCGTGGGGCTATTTTTCAGAGAAGCATTAAGCTTTCAGTTCATAAAACATTGCGTATTCAGGCTAAAGATTTGAATTATTGCTGGAAAAATAACGCTTTATTTACTCGATATTTTAATGACAAACGAGTCTTAATCGCGCAACCTGACGTTTCGGGCATGACGTTACACCCGAGGTCGCAGGCAGGCAGGCATGGTCAAAAAATGAGTGATAATCGTGAAAGTTTATATCGATTCATCTACTCGTAAGCTAATCTATCAAATAAATGACTACCTGTAGGTATCTCTTCCTAAACAGAATACGATACTATAAGGACCTATCCTCTAGAATTCTGTATACCTACTATCAAGTAACAAGTCACAATCAACATTTTTGCATACCGCTCGTAATACGCAGGTACAGTCAAAGACAAAATAAGGTGTACACAAAAATGCTCAAAAATATGTCCCAGTGCACTCTAATGTCCTGGCCACGACATTGGTCTAAGGCAACCAGCGGCGAGCGAATCCATGAGTTGGCGCGGGATGCCGATATGGGTTCGAGAGCACGTATGGTTTTCCGCTAAGCCGGTCGCATTAGACCAATGTCGTGGCCGCAGCATAATTCAGTTTAATAAGAACGTCGTAACATATTCATGAGCGGATTCTTTCGATACTTATTTTTGCACTTGACTGTACCTTGTCATTCACATAACAAAAGAAGCAAAATTGATATGGATACTGTAAAAAGTACTCCTAAGCAAAATAGAACACAAGTAGTAAGGTAGGTATTCGTTTGATTTCAATTTCCGCAGAAAAATATCACCTAGGACACTAACCTCAAAACGTCGTTATGCAAATACACGGTTACGCGAGCTGCGGTCCAGACGTGTGACGTATTCAAATGACGTCATAAATAGTGGAAGAGATCCCCGCAGCCGCCGTACACTCGTTCTACTTCTCGTTTTCACTTATTTGACTTCCTTTCGTTAGTTTATAACTCCGAACGAGCATTTCGTTCGATGGCGTTGCTATTACGGTTGAAACACCGACTTTCATTATTACAGAATAGAAAACTTCCAAAATTTACTCTTTCGGTCCTTTTTCGCGAAATAGTATTCAAAATATTTCATTTTCTTACGCTATTTGAGCTTTTATTAGAAATATAACTGAGCATAAAAATTGGGGACTTTTCTAAATGTCTTAATTTTTTTTTAATTACATAAATTAAAGAAAATACATCCAGTGTCCGTGCCGAAGACCTTAAAACATAAAATACAGAAGTTGTGATATAAAATACTATGCTTTTTAAAATTCTACCTACCTTAATCGGTAACGGTAAATAGAAATGGCCTCTTGATATTTTTTCACTAACGTTTTTGCGTATGAATTAAGTATGCATTTCTGACCGTGGCCTGATTTGCGTTTCAGTCGACATTAAAGAACTTGATTCCTGACTGCGGAAAAATGGAACAAGAATGATGTCTCTAATTAGAATGAGGGATTGGAACATAAACATTGACATAATTATATCGATGGCAAAAAGCGAGAACGTAGTAACCGCCACCTGGTCGAAAAAATTTTTTTTGCATATTCGGAATCAGCGAATTTTTCTGCGTCGACTGGTCTGGGTCCCATAGCTCTACGACGCTTAGAA
The DNA here is from genome assembly GCA_025490895.1 of Thaumatotibia leucotreta. Taxonomy (NCBI): domain Eukaryota; kingdom Metazoa; phylum Arthropoda; class Insecta; order Lepidoptera; family Tortricidae; genus Thaumatotibia; species Thaumatotibia leucotreta. The sequence goes on along the minus strand of JALPQI010005326.1, from coordinate 34,853 downwards.
AAAACTAGACTACGTTGCAAAACGAATGTATTTTTTTGACGATGCCCACATCTAATTGCTGTAAACACCCAAATAGTAGCAATTTTCTAAACGAGTACATTTACGCCAATTTTGTTTTTTCATAAATCAAAGCGTGTGGTGGTAACAGCGTTGCCGAAATTTTGTTCTGTGGCGGTTACAGCATTTATGCATGTAGTGAAAAAATACGAACCAAGTTTACTGCAATTATCCTAAAATAAATTGTCAATGATTGACGCTTACTACATTTCATTCAAAAATGAATTAGCACCAAGCCACAGTAACGACATTTGAAACACAACGTGATGTGGGTACCACTTGAAGATACAGCAATACAAATGTGCGCTCGCGGCGATGTGCCTCGTGAATACGACCTGTGATTTAGACTACTGGCGATCACCGGAGCGAGTGGGTGTACGTAGTCTGTGTACTCTGTGTGTCCGCGAAGTAAAAATGGATTGGAATGGAATTTTTAGGTTCCTATTTTAATTTCAAGTGATATTCTGCCTAAGAAAAATTACACCAAGTTTTTATTTAAATATATAATAACAATTTTATTTTGTACGGTACCATAGTAATGATAACGTTTAGTAATTTAAGTTAAATATTAATGGTTCAGTGAGATTATTTTATAATTGATGTGATAGTTGTGTTCAAACAATTGTTTAAGAATTTTGTTGAAAATTAAATAATAAGCAATACTTTCTTGCTTGAGCTTGTACTGGTTAAGATTGATATTAAAAATGCCTTCAGCTCCGTCGGTCGCGATGCTTTGTTAACAGAGAAGCAAAAAAACTTACCTGGATTATATTCCTATCTCTGGCAAGGTTACAGCAGCCCTTCAGATTGAATATACGCGAAGCACAACATATTATTTTCTGCAACAGGTTGTCAACAGGGTAATCCACTCGGGTCCGCCTTTTTTGAGCCTTGCAATCCACTCTATTAACTCGACACTTGGCAGTAAACTCAACATGTGGTACCTGGACGACGGTAGCCTCGGGGGCGAGGCAGAGTCTGTTCTGAGTGATTTGACCTCCTTAGCTGCTAAGTTTAGAGAAATTGGTCTTGAGCTGAATATGGGAAAATGTGAGCTGTATGTGAGCTCAGTCAATGTAAGCAGATCCCAAATTATTAGCAATTTTGAGAATGTTTGTCCAGGTATCAAGGTGATGAACGCGGATTCTCTTCATATACTTGGAGCCCCTGTATTTAAGGAATCAATGCCTGATTTTGTTGATGCCCAAATTCAGCGTTTCTCCCAGCATTCAGACAGTTTGTTCAAGGTCTCCTCGCACATGGCTTTTTTCATTCTCTGGTTCTGTCTCATCGTGCCAAAGTTGACGTATGCCATGCGATGCAGTCCTTTTTGGAAGTTTCCGCAACTGTGTGAGAAGTTTGACTGTTTGATACACACCATAATGCAAAACATCTTAAATATCAAACTGGATGAGAGGCAGTTAATCCAGGCAACTCTTCCAATACGGTTTGGTGGCTTAGGTCTACGGTAGGTGTCGAGTATTTCTATTACCGCTTTTTTATCGTCTGTGCACAGTACGCTTACTCTCGTAGGAAGTATCCTCAATCCATCACTACTTGATTTCGAGGTAGCGTATTTGGCGGAGGCGATAGATGTTTGAAGTTTGGCCTGTCCGAGCGATGAATTGCCATTAGGGCGGGACGTGCAGAGGGCTTTGGATGAGCCTCTGTGCCGCGGGGCACAGTTGGGTTTTGCTTGACTCCACCACCTCCTCAGCTGAAAAAGCCCGTCTGCTTGCAGCGTCGGAAAGGGAGTCGGGATATTGGCTACAAGATTACCCTTCCAGGAGTTGCGCCACATTGCTGGACAATAATTCCCTAAGGTTGGCCGCTGGGCTTCGCTTGGGTGCGGATATAGTTGTCCCCCACCGTTGCTATTGCGATGGTGAGGTAGACTCCCGGGGTGGCCACGCCTCTTCTGTCGGAGGACCGCTGGTCGTATACCTTGCCACGCCAGTCTGAATGACGTGATCCGTCTTGCTTTTGCCAGAGTGGGCATGCCTGCCGAGTCCCCTGGCCTAGCTCGTTACGATGGCAAGAGACCAGCTGGGATGACGCTCATACCGTGGCAGTTTAGCAGGCCGCCTATTTGGGATGCGACGTGCTTGGACACCCTCGCGCCTTCTATTTCGGTCAGGGTGGGTGGGACGGCTTTGGCTGTGGAGGTCTTAAAACATCGGAAGTACACCGGCCTTTGTGGTGGCCATGACTTTTCGGCTTTTGCGGTGGAGACTCTGGGGTCATGGGGTCCTGGTGCCCACAAACTTTTTAAGGAGTTGGGGAAAAGGCTGTCTGAGGAAACGGGTGACCATAGGGCTGGCTCATTTCTTGGCCAGAGTTTAGGCATTTCCATCCAGCAAGGAAATGTAGCCAGTGTTATGGGCACTCTCCCACAGGGAAGCGACTTGGGGGATGTGGTAGCTTAAGTTAGTTATTATAATTTTACGTTTAAGAATGATTTATGTTTTTTTCCAATACCTGTAAATAGTATTGTTTGTAAATATGTTAAAAGTAATACTTACATTCAAAACATATATTACAGTTTTTGGGTTTAATAGGTAGTGAGTTTTATATCGATAAAAGTTATTAAAGAGACAATTTAATGCCAAAACTGAGGATAAAATCTAAAGAGTTCTAAAGTTTTCACGGGTATATTGAACCTCATTACCTGCAATAATATTATTTCGTTTTAGCAGATAACAATATTATAGTCTGATTAACCCTAAGAGTATTTATGTTTGTTTTAGCATGATACAAGGTTGTGATTTTATATAAGATTTTATTAGCCTTTTGAAATGTTATAAGCAACTCAGGTTTTAAGCTACTTTCATAATGTTTTTATACAAAGTAATTGAGACTAAGTAGTGTTTGATATATTAAGACTGTAATTGTTGCATCTGAGCTTTTAATTTGTAAGAAACCAGCATTTAAAATTTGTAAACATTTTGAAAATGTATGTTAACAAAAGTTGATTGACATTTAAGTCGTTTTGTTTTCACAGTTTCTTTTTGGCGGTGGACACTTACCACATTTCAGTTAGTCCTATAAAGAACGTAATGACATTTACGTCAAAATTATTGCATCTTCAGAATAAATATGCATCATTACAGCGTTTCTGCTTTATAGACATTTTACTCGTTTCACTATTTTAGTACATTTACTTCTGGCGTTTACAGCGTTTTCGCGTAACGAAAAAAAAGAGTTCAATTGTCGTAACCGCCACTAAGTCGTAAACCAGTCTTTTTTGTTAAATATTAAATATGACAGTCGAAAGAAAACCATAAGTTATGAATTAGATCCAAACATCAAGCATTTTCGTTCATAAATGAAAGAGTTATGATTTTTTTTCTAGAAATCGAAAAGTTTTTTGGCTCTGGTGAAAAGTTTGCATTTTGGCGGTTACTACGTTCTCGCTTTTTGCCATCGATATGTAGGTATCTAAGTAACATTAAATCGATAAGATTTAGAATAACTAATGATTTAAACATAAAAAATAAGTGCGTAATAGATTATTAGGTACCTATTTGTGAATTCCTTAAAGTGGAAAGTGCTGTATCTTTTGTAACTTCCAAAGCAGTTACAAGAATGCAAATCGACAAGAAAATTTTCTTATTTTTGAAATTTATTGCCCGCAAAGTACAAAAGCTAGAGTAAACAATATTTTAGCTCCATGAAAAATAAGCAAAGTATTAAAGAAAATCACTGTTGTTAAATTTTGTCAGTCCCCCGATTACGAGAAATTCCACGGGACCGTCAGTTCCCAATTCCTTTGAGCCAGCTGCAACAATAGGTCGTATGTGTACAAATGGACACTTAAATTTTCTTAGGTAAATTTAAAACAATTAGTAACTGGCGTTTTGCCATCGTGAGATTGACAACGGCAATTTAAAAAAGCACCTAATGTGATAGCATTGATAACATATTATCAGCTTATTTCAGTCCACAGATGAACAGGCCTCTCCCATGCGTATGGACGCCCATAATCGCCACGGTGGGCAATCGCAGTAATATGTCCATTATAATCAAACTGACACGTAACATACTCGTAATGCATCATAGAAAAATAACAAATCGCATGGATAATAGTTAACATTCACATGAACAGCATAGCAGCCCATCATGACACCGTAAAATCCTGAGATTTACAAATGTGAGCGTGGTAAAACATCCATTTTGAAGCCATTGAATGTTGTGAGTGTTGTGTGGTAGGCTTAGTGATAACCCTAGTTTAGAACAAAATAATCATAGACCAAGTGCGGATAGTTCACAAAACCTGCGTAGCTAGAAAGTGTTGTTGTTGTTAAATTTTCTCGCTAGTCTGCCTGCGACCACGTGTAATGTCAGGATAATATTAAACGTAAATATTAAGCGATTAAGACCAGGGGGCTTATGATGGTCGTGCTGTTAACTTGACAAACGGCATTTTATCGTACATTTTGATTTCCATACCATGGTTGTTGTCATATTCTACCGGATTTTGACGATTGATAAGCGACGTGATTTGTATACGATGGTCGTATCTGTCACTGCCAGTGCTGCCAGATTATTTACCTTTGAAAACATCAAAGCATTTCTATCGCAGGGCTGCCAGATTGTAAAATTGTTTTTTTTTTATAGTTCGGGTGCTTAGTTTATCCTGTTTTTATAATCGAATTGGTACGTAAAGAGAAAATTTTAAATTGTTGACTGATTATACTGTGTCCAGCAACCTGTCTCAGTAGAAAAAGGCAGCAAATTCAAAAAGTTGTGTTCAATTTCATGACAGCGTACTAATTTTTTTGGAATATTTTACTTTACCAAAATGAAATTACACTAAAAACCTACCAAGACCACAAATTATTAAATAAATTCATATTTTATGTCTTATTACTTATTTTTTCTTCATAATTACAATTATACCTAATTCTTCATAATTACAACAAACAATCCTACATAATAATCTTTCTACAAGAAGAATAATAAATAAGTTGGTAAAGAGGGAAGAACTTGAATAAGTTTTTGAAGAGAAGAAAAAATACGTGAGTACAAGCTAAATTTGCAATTGCGAATATTGAAAATGCTTAAGATTATCACTTTCTATTTTGTCATTTTCGCCAATAAAAAAATATCAACGAAACCATCCCGTGGAAAATTCAAGACGGCATCAATTTTGTCATTGAATAGAAAAAATATTTGAGCGGTTTCACACGACGCGTTTTTTTTTTTTGCCTGACGACCTACTGTGATGAAGCCTTAGGCCGGCCTTATACATCCGGGATCAAAGTAGGGTATTCGACAACATTAAAAATATACCCCAAAATGTGGTCATCCTATTAGAAAATAGCATAATTTATACTACATTTCACTTAGTTTTAGAAAAAAATATGCTTATTTGTAGCATATTTCACCAAAATAAATTATCTGTGACAGCCAACGCCCTATGATTGGTCAGCGTTCCTGTGACGTCAGTTGCAAGTAAACATTGCTTATGCATTGCTTCCTTAACCGAGGGGCCGCACATAGTGTGCCACTAAGAGGGATAGACATAGTCACTTACTACTAAGAAGATACTTGTGTGTGTGGCACTTAGACTTAGCATCTAATGCACACACACACAAAAAATAGTGGCACAGTGATAAGGACGGACGATTATCGTTCCTTTTCACTTCCACTAGTAAAAAGTTTCATAAGACCATCCCTTTCGTTCTTGCTATTATTATAACGTTGTCAAATCCATATTAATCCTACATTCATGTCCTTAACAGAGTGTAGTTCGTGTTTTGAGATATTATTGTTGTTTAATTCGATCTTTGTGCTAATTCTAAAGACTTTTCTAATAAATTCCGGTGTAAATATTCGTGTGGTATCTGAAAATGGAGGCAAATTTTGTGCGAGCGGACAGCAGCAACCTACCTAAGATAGATGCATTTATGATTGCATAAAGATAACGTTGATTACTATGCTGCGGAACTTAAAAATGTAAAAACTGTAAGTACCCTATACTAATTATTTATTTGTATATAAATGTATAAATATAATAAGGACAAGTTCGGAGGTTTTGTATGAGCTAATTTTAGGTTATGTTAATGTAATTTCTTTTTGTCCTAATTTTTGCCTTTGTATCACAGGTCAGCAAGAGAATCATATGGCGACGATGCGATTGGTTATGTCCAACTACACCGGGAAAATGGAATGTGCACAGTCAAATGTAAGATGTGCCCTGAGCACAAAGTACGAGCCAAAGCATACAATGTGCCTTTGATTGTAAACGAACGTGACTGCGAAATTATTAGTTGTCAGTGTCATGATTGTGCTGCCTCAGCTGGAGGATGTAAGCATGCAGTTGCTTTTTTAATGTGGGTCCACCGTCGGTCTGAGGAGCCTTCATGTACTTCTGTAGAGTGCTATTGGAAAAAATCGACTTTGTCGAAAGTAGGGACTATTCTAAAGTATATCAAAGTGCAGCAAATGAGTCAAAAGGAAATACCTCATAGACCCAAGTGATCCAGCATTATACAATGAATTTATTTCTGAAGTTAAAAGGAGGAAGATTGAGAACTGTGAATTGCTAAAGTATCAAGTTGATTATAAGCATTCTGGAATTATGCAGTACTCATTGCACTGCTTTATGATAGATCAATCTGAAGATATTAAAGTAGATGTTGACAGAATTGTAGGCTTGATGAAAAAAAATTCACTGCAGCAGCAATAAATACCATAGAAGAAGCCACAAGGAAGCAAAACAGAAGCAGCTTGTGGTATGTGGCGTCTCCTGACGGTGTAACAAAAGATGCTATCATACAAATTAAATGCCCTACTAAAGCAAAATCCAAAGATAATTATTTGAAAAATGGAGTCATTACAGCTAAATGTAAGGCACAGGTACAGCTGCAAATGTATGCAACTGGTGTCAAAAAATGCTATTTTTGTGTTGCTGATAGCCAATTTGAAAAAACAAAGAAAGTAGACATTGTGTTAGTGAATTATGACAGTGAATATGTTATTTTTTATTTTATTTTATAGCCTTTACTTAACAACTACAATAATAATTGATAACATAAATATATATATTTTAGACATCGGCATAGTCGTCTTGCCCTCCGGCATAGGCCTCCTCTAAAGATTTCCACTCTTTCCTGTCCATAGCGGTTCTTCTCCAATATGTTATTAAGTTACTACAAAAGTTAACTGTTTCTTGGAAAAAACATAATATTTATCCCATTTTGTGTAGCAGCACCAATGTGTGATAATATAATGAAATAAAAAACAATTTCAGGCTTCTTATTATTTTTATTTTATATTTCCTCTTTTGCATGTAAGCAACAAGTAAACAGTTTCACAACCCCTACAGATAATGAATACTTTCTGACAACATGATATTAATATTATACATTAGATTGAGACATTAATTACCGAACATGCATACTATATATTTTTAATGACAATAATGATCAAATAATCATAATACCATGTTACATTATCTAATATGAGAATTCTGCAAGTTTATAAGACCACATGCAATGGTAATGATATGATCAAGAACATGACGTAAGTTAGTATTTATCACTGCATGTTGTTTTAGCATACTAAATTCTTTTATACGCCTAATCACGCGTTTATTCAAAATTCGTTAACTAGCAAATAGCAATTATCTTGGTTTGTCGAACTTCAGTTTTAGATAACTTTTCACCAGCTTTTACACTTGGTGGCCTTAAGAGTTTTATGCCTGAAATGCATGTTCAAGGTGTTTGAAGCCTCTGACTGCTAAGATACAACTTCCTTCTTGTAATCCATCAAGGAAGTTACAGTTCTCTACTATGACAACATCACTTGTTCTGTCCCCAAATCCTTGAGAAGTAAAATTAATCAAACCATTAGGTGTACAATATTACAATATATTAAATACTTTACAGTATTTCCCTTTTTATACTCTGACCATGACAGTGCCTGATGAACAACATTAACATTTGTGGCTGCGCACATGGAAAGGTACCTAGTCACGGCATTTAGTTACAGATTTACATGAGTTTTTGTCGAAGCGGGTGAAAAAGTGCCGAAATGGGTTTGTGCTATAATTGGGTTATTTACATCCTAAGGAACACGTGTGTACAAGAATATCAGTAAAATTATGTTTTTTTAGTATATTTCTCCGACCATAAAATTTAGTACTCAGGGTACCTTGTCACGCCATGTCTTAAAGCGTTTAAAATTTGAATAATTTTGTCAATATTTCCGTCGCGGGTAGTCAAATGCCTCTTTCTAACAAGGAAGGGTACCCAACTGTCCGACTCCGATTTGATTCATTTTGATATATGTTATAGAGTAGTCTAAAATAACGGACATTTTTATAAATAAAAATATATTGATTTCTGCAATAATTGTACCAAATAACATTTTGATACAAATATTTTTTGCGTTATAGGTACTAAAATAGTGCCTTTAAATTTAAGTTACTAAAGTTTAGTAAATGCCGTGACAAGGTAGGTACCCTAGTTACGTTTCCATACAAAAGTTTCGACCGGGTCACTAAACTAATTAATATTATAATATTGATTAAAGACTTAATAGATCATAAAGTAGGTGTAGGTAGGTTATGTATATTGTATAATTGGGTATTTTATCCTAGTTTTACTCTATTTCTTGAAGATAATGACTTATCGTGACAAGGTACTCTGTTTATTAAAATGTAAAATTGTATGTTTTACACGACTAAAACAGAACTTTTTATAAATAAAAATATATTGATTTCTGCAATAATTGTACCAAATAACATTTTGATACAAATATTTTTTGCGTTATAGGTACTAAAATAGTGCCTTTAAATTTAAGTTACTAAAGTTTAGTAAATGCCGTGACAAGGTAGGTACCCCCCCTAGTTACGTTTCCATACAAAAGTTTCGACCGGGTCACTAAACTAATTAATATTATAATATTGATTAAAGACTTAATAGATCATAAAGTAGGTGTAGGTAGGTTATGTATATTGTATAATTGGGTATTTTATCCTAGTTTTACTCTATTTCTTGAAGATAATGACTTATCGTGACAAGGTACTCTGTTTAGTAAAATGTAAAATTGTATGTTTTACACGACTAAAACAGAACTTTTTATAAATAAAAATATATTGATTTCTGCAATAATTGTACCAAATAACATTTTGATACAAATACGTTTTGCATTAAAGGTACTAAAATAGTGCCTTTACATTTAAGTTACTAAAGTTTAGTAAATGCCGTGACAAGGTACCCTAGTTACGTTTCCATACAAAAGTTTCGACCGGGTCACTAAACTTTTTTGATAAAAAAAATGCTTTAACGTTATTTCGATGTGACACCATTGTGGCACACTATGCTGAATAAAGTTAAATTATGTGATAAATCATCGATATACACATAATTTTGTTGCTTTCTAATATTATAAATGACCTTTTTTGCAATTGTTAATAAGTGCGGTAATTATTAAATTTATTGTTGATTATGGGAATTTATTTTATTCAATTATTCCAAAATGCCTTAGAATATGTAACTACGATAAGAAACTAACAGTTTTAATTTTAATCTCATTATATCATGAATTGGGTATAATGAACACTTTCGTATTTCTTTGGCATTATAAACTTTAAATGCAATTTTCTCAACTTATGCATTTCGGAAGTCGCAAATTCAAAAATGTATATAAAAATCGTGGTTCAACCTATAGTCATGATTCTTTTTTTTATTGATAGCAAATTTAATCTCCTTTTTGGAACTATGCATAACTCAATACCCGCAACTAGGTACTTTTCCATGTGCACAGCCACATTTGATGATTTCTAAGCAATCTATAATACAGCTGACATTGTGGTAGCGATGCCTAAATGCAATAGGAAGGTTCTTTTTTATTAATTTTTTATCAAAGTTTATAATGAATGGTTTTAAATAACTACTTATTATTGGAATGTTTACTAAAAATAATCTGCTAGCATAAGATAAGGATATTCCAAAATTATCCTCTAGTTCAGAAAATGTGGCGTTCATTCTAATTTTTTTCAAGCATAGTAAAATGTGTTCTATTTTTATATTTGTTAATTTATGCAATAGCTGAATTATAAAGTAACATTCTTTGGAAATACCAATATACAACATAGGCTTCCTTTCAATTAAACGCACAGTATTTACACGGCACTGTAATTGTTCAATATGCTGATTATTTTCTATGACATTACTGTCGGAATCAGTACCTCTTGATGATGAAGTAGGTACAAAAGGTGATAAACGACCACATTCGTGCATTCTAAAAAGGAAATATCACTGTCCGATTTTTCTTCTTCCAGAATTTTTCTTTTTGCTGCTTGGATTGTGGCTGGGGCTGAAGGAGATGGTTTCACTTGGTATGAAACAGTCTTGAAGGGTGCTGTGGCAATAGTTGTATGTTGCCATATTGTTTGGACAGCTTGGCTCCTATGATGAACATTAACTTTTGTTCTTACTTGAATAGATTTCACCGTAGATATGATAGTATCTGTAATAGTTACTTTGTCCTGAGTTTTTGGTAATTCTGAAATATAAACACTCAAAATCAGTAACTTTAAAAAATTTGAAATCAACAACATAAATAATATATATAAATGAGACAATCTTATACAAATCAACCTAGTCCTACTGTAGTAAACTCAAAAAAGGTTTTTGTTGTAGGTGCTAGATGATGGTATATAAAATAAATATTATATAAATAAATACTTAAATACACCTAAAACAATCATGACTCAGGAACAAATATTCATGCTCATCCCACAAATAAATGCCCTTAAAGAGATTCAAACCCGAGAACTCCGACTTTGTTGGGTGGATGACTACCAACTAGGCTATGGAGGATGTCTAAAATATATTGATATATATTTTTTATAATTAATTAATATCATACCTTCAGGCTCCATAATTTCTTGCACCATGTCATCTTTAGTATTGATAGTTGTTTGCAGACACTTTGTGACATGGTCAATTCTTTGTCTTTTAAGAAACACTTCTCGGCAAGGAACAGCATCACTCAGCCGTCTCTTGAAATCCTCTTGACAGTGAAATTAAGTTGGCACAGCCTCATTTGTCAGAAGTATCTTCTGAATAAAGACCATTTTGTACTTCATGTAATTAGTTGTGTCTTTATCCATCTGAAATTTAACTGCATTGTTGAAATACCAACATTATATTTGACAGGACAGTAATCAGAAAATTACAAACAAGATGTGAAAAACCTCAACAATATAATGCTGAAAACAAAATATTTGAGATCCTAATAGGGTGTTTTGCAATGTAGGGTCTAAAGAGGTTAGGAATTAAAGATGTTGTTATATTTTGTAAATACCGATATATTTACCTCCTATTAGGTAGGTATAACGTGAAGTGATACTTACATCAAAGTGATCTTCACACATAAAGACATTTGTATGTGATTTAATTGAATTTGGATCTCTTCGAGCTAACTTAAGCCAGTTTTCGTCTTTTGGGATCCGTTGGTATAGAAACAAACAGTTTCTGTGGACTCTTTATAGAAGTATTTGTACACTGTGGCACTATACACCATTTATACTCCATTTTATTCAACAAATTTGAAGAAAAGCGATAATAATTACGTACTGTTTACAAACGATAGTGACTCTGTTCTGTTTACTAGTAGGTGACGTCACTTGACCGGCGCCATTACAGAAACAGCGGCCCTACCGCGAAAAACGAAATTCGTAAATTTCGAGGATTTGTCTCTTTCACTCTAATGACGCCTTCGTTTGAGTGACAGAGGAAAATCCTCGAAATTTACGAATTTCGATTTTCGCGGTAGGGCCGCAGCGTTTTAGCCGCAGTTCTGAAATTTTAAACTTCGACATTGATTATTACTCATAATACATTGAAATTTACACAAATATTAATAAAATTGTGCTTATTTTGTTAGAACGAATAATTTAGACCGATTCTTCAAAAATAGTCAAATAGCCTTTACAGACAGTGCCCGCTGGCGAGTGTTTAAGAAACTAATAGGCAGCCATTTTGCTTAAACTTGTAAAACTAAAATTTCAAATCATTGTCAGCTCTGCCTCTTTGAAGCTTAGATGCTTACGCGCTTTTCAAAGTTTTCTCTCGAAATTCTTGTTTCTGTTTGTTTTTTCTAGTTATTAATCGTTATAGTTGTGTTTTTTGTTAAGTTTTTACTTGCAACAAGTGATCTTTTCGGTGTTTCAATATGAGTGAAATACCGAACAAACATCGTGTTTTTGGCTGTGACCCTTTAGGTAAGTTAATTTTATTTCACCTTTAAAAGTTATATCATAACAATGATAAGCATTTTAGTAAGACTTTTCTCAACATCAATGGTTGAAATTTGTTTTGCGTGTAATTTTCTGTTATCACATCACTCGTCAGTCAAAGGATAATGGCGTATGAAAACTTTAAAAAACTATATAGTAACACAACACACAAGTTAGTCTAAAAAGAAAGATCGTTCGGAAAAGACCATGATATAGAATGTTTTCTTGTAATATATTCTTGAGCGAATAACATTATTTTTTATTTATCGATATTGATGTCATAGCTGTTATGAGTAGAAATACGCGTCACGTGTTATTTTTATAATTTTTCCATCATCAATCAAAAACCAAATTGTGTCGAGTGCTATGCATTAATCTTAAAATAATACTGCTTTTTAACAGTTAAGCAGCGTTTCCAACTAGTGTTCTGAGCGAGCATTCGTTCGTTCTTGGGCAGATGAAAACAGGATTTCATAATTATAGCAAAATGTTCGTTCCTCAGCCCACGAACAAGGGAATGCTCACTCAGAACACTAAGTGAACAACAGAAACAAAGAACAAACACGGCTTTAGAATAACATTTTTAGTAAATAAAAACTATTTAACAGTTGTAATTCCAGTTGTAAACTGTAATTCCACCACCAATCTACCTGTGTTCTTGGCTGCTTTTACTTTTTAATTACCACACTGTGTAAATAATATTTGTTTTATTATTCTAGTCACATGCACAGATCAATAACATGGAGGATCAGCGTATGGCACACTTACGGGCTCAAAATATAGATCCAGATGTATCCACAGACTTATTGCTGATTCAACAAGGTGTCAATTCAAAATACATCGGACCCTAATGAGGAAGATCGCCAACCTTCCGAGCATATGTATAAACAACATGGTGAGACCTGTAGTAGTCATGGTAAACATAAATATCAATGTATTATTATTCACTAAACTTGAGTCTGAAATAAATTCCGTCCAAATTCCGTAAAAATAGGCCTTACAAACGACATTAGTATCAATGATTATTAGATTAACAATAATAAACCTTTATGTCATACATAAATCTTTGGGGGAGGCCTATGTTCAGCAGTGGACGTCTTTCGGCTGATATGATGATGATGATGTCATACATAAAATGGGATAAATGTACCGAACACATACATTTCACTGAACAAGCACTAAAGTTAAGTAAATCGACAAAGTGGGACGCTCCCTATAGAAAATCACTAAACTTTATAAACATACAAAAGTATGTAATTGTAATGTATGTAAGTATCAATGTATTATTATTCACTAAACTTGAGTCTGAAATAAATTCCGTCCAAATTCCGTAAAAATAGGCCTTACAAACGACATTAGTATCAATGATTATTAGATTAACAATAATAAACCTTTATGTCATACATAAATCTTTGGGGGAGGCCTATGTTCAGCAGTGGACGTCTTTCGGCTGATATGATGATGATGATGTCATACATAAAATGGGATAAATGTACCGAACACATACATTTCACTGAACAAGCACTAAAGTTAAGTAAATCGACAAAGTGGGACGCTCCCTATAGAAAATCACTAAACTTTATAAACATACAAAAGTAGAATTTGATATTTACCTACTTTTTAGCCGTGATAAATGTGATTATTTAGTTATGTTATACATTAAAATACACATGTCATATGCATTTTTTTATGCTGTAGGTATTTTTTAATTAGTTTCTTACTAACTTTTTGATATAATAACTGGCTGAAGGGTTCCATAGAATTGTATACATTTATAAATACAACTTTAATGATTAATCTGGGTGTCGTGTTCTAAATTTAAAAAATAAACTCATATTCCTGATTGACATATTTTCCTTGTTTTTCATGTTCAAAAATCCGTAAAATTTAAAGTACTGAAGTTATACACTTACAAGATTTTGACTTATTTGAAATCCTTTGAAAAAGAATGCCGATTCATTTGATACTAGCCATTCCATAACTTCAAAGTACAAGTGTGTTTTTTGCCATCCCAATCTTTAAGCAACGTTTTCTCAATAGTTGCTTTTTCACTTCTGCATCTTTGAAGAGTTTAAAAAAAATAATTATAGCACTTAGAGACATATACCTTACACCAAAAGATAGCGTATGATCTATAGTATTTGGAACTACTCATAACTCCATATCGACAAAGTGGGACGTTTACCGTAAAACGATCACAAATGTTTTGTATGTGTATGTATTTCTGTATCTTATTTTTAAAATTTACTTTCATGATGCTACAGGCACACGATGATGCCGTGGAAACCTTTGTTTTAATTAATAAATAAATAATGAACTATATGTGCCTTCCCAGCTACTTTTCGAAGGAAGATGACCATGGCAGACAGACAAGCCTGTTTCGCTAATAGCTTTATAAAATTCATTCCTGGCAGAGACATACAATTAGTTTATTCAAAATTGAATTAGGCTATTCTACTGATATAATCCTTTGTATGCTGTACTGTATCTGATCCTGAAACATGTATTTTTTCAGGCCTTGCAGTATGTTTGCAAGCAGTTTGCACCATCGGAGCACATTTGGTGAGGACAAGATTTGGTGACATTGTAGCGTAAGCCGGTGCATTGTCATTGATTTGGTCTAGAGGAATCCTTAAAATCTAGAGGTAATCCTTTGAATTATTTTTTTTTTATTACTTATGACATCAGCACGGAACATGAAATCTCCTGCTAAACAAGTTGTTAGCTTTATTAGTTTTAGATACCATGTTTCTTAGTAACATTTACTATTTAAGAGCTACACGACCCATATCTAAAATGAAAATACCAATATTTTATTTTTCAAAAAGTTCAGGTTCGATGCCTGGACCGTCTACACGTATTTTTGTATATTCTGATAGTCCATGACGTGAGGAATCTAAAAAAAAAATTTTACGTCAAGGTTTGGACCACCCTGTATATTATGGTTTCCAAAATCTTCATACCGACCCATTTGGATTGATCAACCTGTATGTATATACTATTGTGCCAACATAATAAGTCTATTCTACTGATAAAATCCTTTGTATGCTGTACTGTATCTGATCCTGAAACATGTATTTTTTCAGGCCTTGCAGTATGTTTGCAAGCAGTTGGCACCATCGGAGCACATTTGGTGAGGACAAGATTTGGTGACAGTGTAGCCGGTAAGCAGGTACATTGTTGGTCTAAACATTTTGTACCTTTACTATACAGGGTAGCTCATTATCATAGTAGGTGCCCGATTGAACACCTCAAAAACAAGTTATGACGCCGTTGATGACCTAAAAGCAGCCATAGAGTCAATTTTAACGCAAATTCACTACATCGAGAAACAAAATGCAATAGTAAGATCGTTACCTATAATGTGTTGAATATTGTATTCACAAAGCCACCATCTCCGCCGTCACCATACTAAATTATGTGAAAACAATTCATTTTAGACATCATGTTTCATAGAGACATTTACGGCTTGAGACCTACACAATCGATATTGAAATAGAAATTGTGTAAGTTTATTTTTCAAAACAACCGGATTCTATTCTCCGGCTGGGTACAGGTATTTTTTTTCAAATTTATGAATGCAGTTTTAGTTTTAATCAAAATTGTTGACGTGGTTTCTAAGAACATATTATCTTCGTATGTCTTATAGTATCAGACATTCCCATACTCATCGATTTGAATAAGCCACCCTATATAGTACAGACCATTCTTATGCTTAGGTACTCTTTTGTTTTTCTCTTTTAAGTTATTTTCGTCTATTTCAGGAGCCTTTCCAAACTCACCGAGGAACACGTTAATATAAACAAAATAAGAAGATGAGACAAAGTGTCGCAACTACCTGCGATCAGTCTGACCATTTTATTGCCACAGGACCGTTGCCTGATTACTCCTGTCTGTGTCTATATTTACATTTATACAACCAAGCTAAACTAGTACATTACGACACGAGTGCGAAAAACATGAAATTCGAAACAAGTGGCAATGTTTTATATCGACACGCGTCTCGTACGACGTTTTTTAGTGCAGATGGCCCTCCGAAGTTTTGGACCTGACGTAAAATGACACACTTCTCGCACTAGAACCTAAAAAAGGCAAAATCTGTACTAAAAAAAAAATTAAGTAAATATGTTAAGCTATGAAATATGTTAAACTGTATGTAAAATTTCACACAAATAATATTGTTATATTTGTTAGAAAAATAATAAAATTTTAGGTGATATCTGCACGTATCGGTGTCAGCTATGTACACGAGCTACGATTACATACCCTATCTTAATTTTTTCATGCATACTTTATTTTAATCCATCCAACGTCCGAGGTGGGGATCAAAACCACGTGCTTTTCGTGGCTGATGCCTGCACCCCTCAGCCACTCGGTCTTAGCAACCACCAGTAAATTTTTTCGGGTACATGCAATCCCTTACAAGGCTAGGCGCCTCTCTAAGGGTGTATCCAGATCAAAAGAGCATTCGCTGTTCTATCCCCCGCTCTACGAAATCAACCAATCACGTTTTGTGTAATGATCGATTTTCGTAGAGTGGGAGGTTAGAATAGCGAATGTTCGCTTGGTTTGAATGCACCTTTAGGGCAAGCAATACATGCCTGCACCTCCTATTAGAATACTTTACAGTTTTCTAGAATAGCTAGGGAGAGCTGATGCTGCTATCTATTGAACGTATTGTGAAAACAAACGCTACGCTACGCGTAACGTATTATCAAATTATTTAGTAACTAAATATTTTGATTAGGTAGTGCTTTTATTTAGTTAATGATAATGAATAATTTGATTTGTGTTTTCACAATACGTTCAATAGAACATAATTATGCTCTTTAAAATGTGGTTTATGACGTTAGTGTACGTATAACGTATATTTTTTAACGACAAATTTGTGTCAGTGCACATGGGACACCCTTTCCATGTGCACTGACACATTTGTTCAGGTATTTGCCTTGCTTGACTCAGTTTTGCACCGACCTACAAATCTCCAGCTCCAATGATCTCCTGAAATAAACGCCATTTCACCATAATGACAGGTGACAATTATCAAAAGGTTTAGAAGAATTTTCGTTGATTCTTGACACGAGTGAGAATTTCGCTACATTCTCGTGTTTCTTCAGACAATTGTAATTTTACTCCGCAAAAAACCGGCCAAGTGCGAGTCGGACTCGCGCGCGAAGGGGTCCGTACCATAATCATTAAATAAATACAGTTAAATCATCCTATCTCAAAAAACTATAATAGATAATTTAATCAAACCAAAAATCGTTGATAGAGTTTATAAATATGCATAACATATTTTTTTTAGAATTGTATACCACGTAGTTTAAAAAATAGAGGGGGGGACACATTTTTCAGACTTTGACAGCTGATATCTCGAAATCGGTTCGCTTAAATAATAATGTGACACATAAACCTACATTATCATTTTCAAAGACCTTTCTATTGATACCTCACACGCTAATATACTTACAACTAAAAAAAAATCTATCCCTCAGTTACATGCATGGAGTATGGAGGGCCCCAACCCCAATTATTTTTTTTACAATATAGTATCATAATTTTGTAGCGGTCCATACAACACATATTCTTACCAAATTTCATCACTGTAGCATCTATAGTTTCCGAGTAAATCGGCTGTGACAGACGGACATGACGAATCTATAAGGGTTCCGTTTTTGCCATTTTGGCTACGGAACCCTAAAAAGTAACTTTCTACTGATGTATTAAAGATTTTGCAATACATTTTACGTTGGTGGCAAACAGACACACAGCCCGTCCTACTGATGCCTATTAATGAAACCATAAGTAATGTGTGTGTATGTATACCTACACCTGAAAAAGCGTTGAAAATTATCATCAGCATTTCAGAGAGCACTGACAAGAGATGCCAAGGCGACTAGTTAGCAGGACAAGCTCTGCAAGCACATGTGTAAAAATATTATTCAAAGAAAATTGTAGGTATCATGTCACAATATTTTTTATCATTTATATCTTACATTCGTTTCTTATTTCTACTTGTTCAATCAGTACTATAATGTAAGTGCAATTAATCATAAATATCATCACATACTACACTATAATAGTGTAACATGTTGGCAATAGAGTTGAAATACACGGTGCTCGCGAGCATTGCGAAAGATTTTAACTATGCATTCTAGACAACAAAATGAACAAAAAATATTCTGAGACCTTATGTCAAAGTCCACAAAAAAACTTTTTTTTTTCTTTTTTGTTAGACTTTTTGAATACTTTTTATCATAACAACAATTTGCTAAAATTAACCTTTAAATTATTTTATTTGGGACAGGTTTTTTCGACAAATCTATTCTTATTTCTTGATTGTCAGGCAGAAGACGTGGTAATATTAGAACACATTGTGGTACCATTGTAAACTAAAAGAAGTTTTATTACGAGTTACGTCGAACAACTTATTTCGAAAAAATTATCTCTGGAACCAAGCCGAATCCAGGAAATTCTATATAACATGAAAGACTCTAAATATGCTCAGGAATTCAGCATTAAAATCTTTCGGAATGCTCACGAGCACCGTGTATATCCGTATTATGATATCCATACGATATTTATGGGAAAATACTTTGCATGTTGTCTACTACTGATTAGGTACATTATACTGAACAAAGTAAGTAAATAGATATTGCAGGAGCTTTAACTTACACGGGCTCATACTCATAATCTCATAAAGATTAAAACGCCAAAATTAATAGAGAATCAACATATTTATTATAGTCAATATAATAAGAAATTTACCCTCAGCTTGGGTAGTAGATAAATAATTAAGTAACTAAAACACCTTAATGAGTTGTAAGTCTACTCTTAAGTTATAGTCGAATTAATAAATAATTATTAATTACATATTAGGTCATTCATTACCTATGAATTTGGCGTTTTTTATGGAGAATTTTGTGAAATAGTAGATTACAGGCCAAGGCCGTTTAAGTGGGAAATGTATCTAATGAAGTGTAATTGTAGACAAACATGTTTGCCAGTAATATTAGTCACTTCTAAGGCGTGTTTTGTATACAAATCTCTATTTCATAAAACAAGGTACTATCATACGTTTATTTATACCTATTTCAACCATATGAACCGGCAGAATATGGCAAGAGTTGTTTTCAATTAAGGGGGAAAAACGATTATTAGTGTGATAAAACCTTTGTTACACACACACAGTACACTGTTGAAAACAAAGAATTATTTAAGTTTCTCTTTAGACAATTAAATTAGGAATCAACTGAAGTCTATGACCAAAAACACCAATTTCATAGGTAATGACCCAATATTAATACAAAATGTGTAATCACTAATCACAGTAAGTACAAAAATACCTATCATAGTGGCTAGGTTTCATGACATTGATTCATTCATGCTTATTGATTTAGAAAGAATGATAAATCTACAAAAACTCTAATTTAACATGAAAACTAGTAATAACATTTTGAAATTCTCTCAATACCATGAGTGCATGTATGACTACTAATAATAAATTGACAATATCAGTCCTAATTCTTCAATTAAATAATCTTGACTTAAAAATGTAATATCATAATTAACTTAATTTCATAACTTGCATCTTTCATTTAGAAAATATGAAACATATGGAAAAGTTGAAGCATTTTATGGTATGTATGTATGCTTTCCATAGATTACCATTAATTGACTGACATACATTTAGTAATTTTAGTATACTACCTATTATTATTAATCTCCTTCAGGATGTCATTTTGTTTAGTTATTTTTTCATGCATGTAGCATTGTCTTTTCACTTCTACTTTTTCTGTCAGCATTTTATTTCATCACTTGCGGCGTTGGGGTAATATTTCTGGATTATTTTGTTTCATTGTCGTCAGCTAGAATATTAAAATAACTAGTTAATAATCTGTATCAATATTGAGTATTATTTACCTACATTAGAATATATTATTTAGCGAATTTATTTACCAATTTGATAAACAACTGGCATCATTTCCACTACCTTCTGGTTCCTGTCTTGAGTTAAGTTGTATTGTGGACAGTAAGCAACAATACACAGGGTGGCCAAAAAAGAAATGCATAACCCATAACCATTGCCAGTGAGGTTTTGGGACGCAGAGTAGATGGCCTAGCCGATTTGTTTGGAAATTAATTTAGGTTGAGGAACCTGTAGTACCTAGTAAGTAAGTAGTACTTAATAGTAGCACCTTTGTTAGTAGTTTATTTTAATTAAAAATAATGATTGAGACTTCTAAAACTGTCAAAAAGCCCCTTGGGGGTCTATTATGAATCCCAAAAGCTCACAGACAACAGAAATACACTAAGTAAAACAACCGACCAATGAACAAATATTTGTGATAAACAAACAGAAAAATGTTCTCGCAGGGATTCTAGCTTAAACTTCCAGCTTTCTAGGCAGGGTCCCTATCACTTAAGCTACAGAGGTTGACAAAAATAATAAATAAATGGTGAAGGTAAAAAAAGGTAAACGAATAACTATTATAGTTTTACCATAAAGTATGAGTGATCCGTCAGGATATATTACAGGCCAAGCCATGTGAGTGGCCATCAGTTCTTCAGGCATTTTGTCCAGCCCACTTGCACTCTGAGATTTTCTGAGCTACGTCGGTGACTTTAGTTTCACGGATATCTTCATTCATAATTCGATCTCATGGAGAAACTCCCAAGCATTGCCCGTTCCATCGCTCGTTGAGTGTGTTTACAAAAGACTACTACACTGATACACTAGTCTTACTAGAGAGAACGTACTAGCTTTTGAATCAACGTGTAATTATTAGTATTCTCACTAAAACCTAATGAACATATAATTATTATATAAAAAAAACCCACGATACTGCTTATCGGCCACTTCAAGCAGCCCGACAAAATTGTCAAGTTAACTTGAAATTTGATCCATTTGATGGTGTGATAAAAATTATATTAGACGTCAGATTATCCGGTCAAGAATTCACGAGTATCGATGAGATCTGTCACTCAAAGTAAACGCCGCCAATTTCAAAATTATGGTACTAAAAGTTAAATTTTTAACAAAAATACAATTTGTTTTAGTAAATATGCGATCATCATAAGCTCCTGCGAGGCCCCAATCGAACCAAAATCGTCTAAAATTTTAATAAAGCACAATTATAGTTGATGCTAAATTGTCACTGTCAAATTGTCCGCACGATTACTGTATCTGTGCCCGCAACCATGTTGTGACCTTCACTGAATGTCGTCATAATGTAGAGAACTGGATAGACAATGACAATTTGGTAAACGATATAACCATCATAAGCCCCCTGTGTCGTTAAAATATGACACCATAATACATCTAATAGTTAATAGTTAGGAGGCACCGTAAAAATATTCATAATAACTTTACGCCTTTTTCAAAATCGCCGGATAAATATGTCAGTTAAATTATGACTATCCTTTTTACCACGCATATAAAAGAAAAGGACAGATAATATTTATCTGACACATATATTGTATTCGAGGTTGGTGAAAGGGGCACTCAGACCTTTAAATAGAAATATTATAAATCGTCGGTTAGTATCCAAAATATCATCATCAGCAGCCTGTGACAGTCCACTGCTGGACGTAGGCCTCTCCTATTAACTATGCGTATAGACGCATTAGGAGGTAAATGCCCTAATCACCAAAATATACTTAGTAACAAATATCTGAAAATAAAGCTCGTATCTTAGCTCTTATTTAATACTGACAGTAGACACAGATATACGAGCTTTCTAATGATACGTAGTGAGTTTTTATAGTGAATTTTGCTTGTCAACTGACGACATAGTTTATTCATAATGAGTATTCACGAAGCTCGCTTCCAAGAAGGTAGATTATTAACACATTTTAGTGAAGAAACTGTATGATTTGGGCTAGTCTCCGATATACAGGGTGGAAAGGGACGACGTTCCTTCCCGCTACCGACCGAGTCTACCAACCATTACGAAGATTTTTCAGTATGGGACCAACATCGAAATATTTAAAAAAAAATTAACCCCTCATACAAAGTGAGTGATTAGTTAGAGTTCAATAGTATGGAAAAGTCAATTTTACATGTACGCTTTCGATGTTGGTCCCATACTGAAAGTTCATCGTAATGGTTGGTAGACTCGGTCGGTAGCGGGAAGGAACGTCGTCCCTTGCCACCCAGTATATTGATGACTCATCCCTAGTTACAATTAAACCATCTAAAGCCGATGTTTTTTCAAACCGCTGGCTCGCATAGCTCCCCAGCTCCCCTAACGAGTCTCGCTTCACCGCTCCACGTATCATATCTTTTCAATTTCGAGACACTCCTGCTTGCTGTAGTTGATATTTCAGCTATCAGCCCGCAGGGGACGGGGGAACTAAACTATCCCCTGTAGGGAATACGATTATTTAATATAGAAAATGATGGCGAGGGGATGATGGCAAGTCATGATGAATAACAATTATAGATGATATGTATAAAGTGCGAAGTTTGGTGGACGAGTGAAGTGCCTGTCAAATTCACGGGTTTTTGTTGGTAAGTATCAATGAATGTCGCAACCTTTTGACCACCGTGAATTTTTCAACGAGGCGGGTGTCGCCACCAATACAAATAACACTACGCAAATGAGAACTTGCATTAGGATGGGCCTCCTTCGACCTTTGTCTTATTTGGAAATTTCTTCGTTATTACATATATTGATTTAAACTTTCACGATTATCACTCATACTTACCACCTGCGACCACGGGTGTAACGTCATACCCGAAACGTCAGGATATAATAAAACGTAAGTTTTACGCGATTAAGACCCATTTGTTCTTTGTTATTTCTTATGTTGGTCCTAAGGCAGCAGTTATTTATGTTGTTTGATAATCTATATCACTTCTTTTCAATTTCGGATTATGGCGTCAAAGCCACCTAGTAAATTAATAATAGCAGTAATTTACAGTTGCTCCAATAAAACCAATGAATAGTCAAAATTACCTAACTATTAGATTTTACTAATGCAGCTTAATTTAACAATTTAATTTGATTATATCATTAATAATAGCGTTCCGGAATGAAATTGTGAACTGAATAAACCAGTCTATTAGACATTTTGGAAAATTATTGTAAACTAGATGACATTTACTTCACATGCAGTGATTGTATTAACAGTGTGCAAAATATTTATTCATTATGTCATTATTATGTGAAATTAATTTTAAATAACACATTTAGGTATATTTTAGGAATCACATTTATACTCTATTTATAAAGCCAAATCTCCAACTCCTACACGAGTAGGATCACTTTACACTAAATATAGGCTGTTTACAATACAATACAATACAATACTCTTTATTGCACACCTCGTAACATAAAAAAGAAGATAACAAAACATTCGAATCTTAAAGGTAGAGGTAACAGAACAAACTTCAAACTTCAAACTTCAAACTTTTTATTTGCTAGAACACACGTACATAAAAGATCTTAAAGTTACAAAGTTTCAGTGCATTCGACCAAAGGCATGCAAAAGTAAACAAATAAAATGAAAGCTACAAAATGTCAACATAGGTACCCTACCTTCGATAATTTATACTTAGAAAATAATAAAAATTAAAATATCAAAATAGAGGGTAGGTCAAAATTACATATAACAGATTCCCACAATGTCGTAACAGATGTGCTTACCATAGAAAAAATCAACTACGAAAGACTCTGGTTGTCACGGGATTCGAACCCGCTTCCTCTGGATTGCCGGTCCAACGTGCTTCCAATTACACCAGACGACCTTCCGTCGATCACAGCGAATTTTTCCAATGGTATTGTGAATCTAATCACTAGCGACATCTGTACGTAATGTTTCGAAGGTACTACAACCTTAAGCCACACTCCTAAGACGTATGCATCACATAATCGTCTGCAAGCTCGGCAACTCTACGCTGCATTGAATTTGCTAGAGAGGGCGCTGTAATCAATACAAGATTAGAAAACATCAATTTATTTTTATAAACAAATTGATATTGAAGTTACTTTTTTTTTTTTTACAATGCGGATAATCCCACAATGCATTGTGGGATTATCCGCATTGTAAAAAAAAAGTAACTTCAATATCAATTTGTTTATAAAAATAAATTGATGTTTTCTAATATAACAGATTGTCTGTGATTATACATTTAAATGTCAATAGAGAAAAGTAACTGCCTAATACTAGATATTAATATAATAAATCCAAATTGTCAAATACTCGTATCAAATAGTATAGATAATTGTATTAGTCATTGTATTGCTTTATGTCAAGAAATTCCGTTACAGAGTAAAAACTATGTTCACTTAGAAACTTAACTAGGTTTTTCTTAAAAATAATTTCGTCATCTGTCAGCCTTAGTGACTTCGGTAAACAATTATATATTTTCGGCGCCATTCCGAAAATACTTTTTTGGAAAAGAGCCGATTTACCGGGTACTGGGAGTATCTTGTCACGGTTTCGAGCCCCCGTAATGTGCGTGAATAAGTGCATATTTCTTTTAACAAAAAGGGCTGTTTCGAGAATGTACAAATCAAATACAGTGAGCAGTTTAAGTTGCTTAAAATATGGTCTACAGCTGTCAGTGCGTCTTAGCTTACAAATGGATCTAATGCACCGTTTCTGACCTTTATGAACATCAGTGGCATAGCTGGAATTGCCCCAGAAAATAATCCCGTACCTTAAGGCTGAAGATATATAGCCATGATAGGCAGACATTACAGCATCATGGTTTACGATCTTGTTTAACATAAACAAAGTGTACGAATATTGGACTAGTTTGTTACAAAGAATGTCAGTATGTGTACTCCAATTCATTTTATCGTCAATATACAATCCTAAGAACTTTGTGGAATGAGTGCTAGCAATATTATTATCTCTGAATGTCACATTAGTAATATCTTCAACCTTCCTTTGACTGAAGCTCATAATTGATGTTTTTTGCAGATTAATTTTTAAATTGTTCTCTTCCAACCAGTGCACTAAAGACTCTAAACAACCAGATATTTCATTCTTATTATTCAACACAATAGTGCAGTCATCAGCATATAAGACTGTGGGATATGAGATAGCTCCAGGGAGGTCATTAACGTACACCAAAAAGAGTAAGGGCCCCAAGATGCTTCCCTGAGGCACTCCAAACGTAACTAAACTATCGCCCGAAAAATGTTCTGATTCTATTTTAGTCAGAGGCGATGTTCTAGTTATGCATGTGCGTTGAAATCGACCGGTGATGTATGATTTTATCAAGTTGTGCACATTGCCTCGTACCCCATATAGGTATAGTTTGTCTAGCAGTATTTTGTGGTCTACATAGTCAAAAGCCTTGGTCAAATCAATGTAGACCGCAAAAACTGGACGGCTTTCATCCATTCTCGAGTATATTTTTTGCAAAAAGCTATAAATGGCAGAATTAATAGACATATTTTTCCTGAAACCTTTCTGTTCATTGCACAAAATTTTGTTAAACTCAAAGAAGCTGTACAGTCGGACGTAAATCGCTTTCTCAAAAATCTTGGAAAATATTGTTAATAAAGCTATCGGTCTATATGAATTCATGTCTAGCTTTTCTCCCTTTTTAAAGAGCGGCTTAATAATTGTGATTTTGAGTTTATCAGGGAAAGATCCTTCTTCTATACACTTATTAACTATGAAACTTAGCACTGGAGATATTATAGTTGCTACTGCTTTAATTATTTTAGTTGTAACTGCGTCATAACCCGTGCTTGTTGTATTTTTAAGATCATAAATTATTTTAAGTATTTCATTAGAATTGGTAGGTTTCATGTATAGCGAATTGTATCTATTATTGTAAGTACGTGATAAGGTTGTCCTTAACATTTTTTTAGATTGGTCCTTAGCCTGATTTAAGAAAAAGTTGTTAAATTTTTCAGCGATCTCATTTGCATCATGTACTTGTTTCCCGTCTGCTACAATTGCTGAAAGATTCTCTTTCGGAAAATTAGTATCACTATTATTTATAATTTTCCAAGTGGCTTTAACTTTATTTTCAGCAGTAAGAATATTGTAGTTGTTTTGACATTTCTTAGTTTGTTCGATCACTTGTTTCAGTTTTTTAGAATAAGTTTTATATTTAATTTTATCTGTTTCTTCTTTGGTTGATCTGTATGTCCATAACATTTTCCTCTTGTTCCGACAGCATAGTTTTATTCCGCGTGTGATCCATTTCGGTTTTTTTGTAGTGTACATTTTAATTCGGATAATAGGAAAACAAAGATCATAAAGAAGTTTAAAAATGTCAAAGAAACTATTATACGAAGCATTTGCGGTATCTGCAGAATAAGTTTCACTGAAGTGAAGTTGGCTTAGGTAGCCGGCGAATTTAGAAATGTTATCCTTAGAGTAGTCACGTTTAAATATATACCAGTATTTGTACTTGCAGTGTTTTTTCACTGGACATCTTAATACTTGAGCATTATGGTCCGATAATGCAAATTCGTGGAGAGCAACTGTGCAGCCACGAACATTGTGAAGGATATTGTCTATACAGGTACCGCTGCATAGACGTGTAGCTTTATTTACTGATAGCTTCATATTATAACTCTGTGCTATGCTCCTAAATTCTTTACTATATTTAGTTTCTTCAAGAATATTAATATTAAAGTCACCGCATAATATTAACTTCTTGTGATTGTCATAGCTATATAGATTCAAAATGTCGTCAAGATTATTAAAAAATGTGTCAAAATTATAACTAATCCTACTAGGCGGTCTATAAATACAGAAAACAGTTATGTTGAAGTCAGTCAATTCTATAGCACAACACTCAAAAACACACGAAATGCAGTATTTTGATGCTGTGTCTATTACTTTATAATTTATTCCATTTCTTACAAGTATGCATACACCTCCATGTCGAACCGCTCTAGTAAAATTGGAAGATAGTTTAAAATTTAAGATATTTAACATGTCAAGATCGTTGTTTATCATGTTATGCTCGGAAATGCAGAGAACATCAATTGGCTTATTATTACTTGAAAGATCATTCAGAGCTAGGCTTAGGAGGTCAGATTTATTTAGTAGTCCATCGATGTTTTGATGCATTATGTTGATGTGTTTAGTGACGAAAAAATGTGTCGTCGCCAAAGTTATTATAAGGTGGATCATTTACATCATTTATTATATTGTTTTTATTACCATTAAGTATCATATTCTTATCATTGTCGAAAGTGTCACTATGTATATTATATGCTAAGTAATTAATATCGATGTCATTTAAGAGGTAAGCTAGGTCATTAATAACAGTTCTCATACCGTTATTATTTAAAATACCCAAACGACCTGCAAACATATTTTGGCCGTAATCTAAGTTTTTATTGGAGTCCATAATCCATGCATATTTATGAGTAATCACATCTAAGTGCAACATGTTGTTGAAAACTTCAATCCTGGTATTGAAAATGTTTGAGAAATCACCAGATCTGTAGGTAGGAGCACATAAAATAAAGTTTGTGTGAGTAAGGCCATGAAGCTTTTCACGAATGTGAGCAATTAAATTGTGATAGTTGCATGTAGATGTGAAATCATTATGTCCTATAAAAATTGCACAATAGTCAATCTCGGATAATTTTTTTGTCGTTTCTTTAATGTTTTTTAATAATTCCTTAACTCCTCCACCTGGAGTGATAAAGTGACATATTTCAAAATTATTGCTAAAGTTATTAAGTGCCATATTTGTGATTTTATTTTTGTTGTTTGCACTCAATATGTACATTCTCCGTTTATTTGTTATACTCGTATTGACGTTATAAATATAGTTGTATTGTGGTTTCGAAACACTTTCTTCTAATGTTCTTGCTATTGAATCACTTTGCGATTGCTGAATGGTTAGTTCCAAGTCTTTTATCTTTAAATTCAAATTTACTATTTCGTCGTTCGCTTTATTTAGTTCTGTTTGGAGTAATTGTATTCTCTCCTCAAGATCATTAAGCTTGGGACTGGCCGTGCTGCTTGCTGGACTATCTATACGCCTTTTCCTGTTAGGTGTTCGTCGATTTTGTAGGGGTGGAGATGTGCATATTGTTTTTAAAGCTTGTATCTCTTGGGTTAGTCTACTAATTTGTCTTTTCAAGTCGTTGTTTTCTATTATAAGGTTTTCCAATTCGTTTTCTGTGCTACTTAGCTTTAAAGTTAGGTCGGTCACTTGAGCCTTCAGATCTTGCGCTTCGGACGGTTCGCACATAGTGTTAGCGCTCCTTGACAAGATGTCTTCTAGTAAGGATTCGATTGACTCGTCATCACTGTCAAACTCACGAAAGGATTCCTTGGATTTAGATTTTGTGAATATTTTTTTATTTTGCATATCATTATCATTTTCATTGTTAGTGTGGTTGGTATTGTCAGAATTAGTTATATTGCTAGTATTATTAGGAGTATCTGTATTAATAAAAGTTTCTATGTCAGCGGGATCTGTGGTTTCGGTAGTATTTAGAACTTCATTGATGTTAGGGGCTTCGTTGGCAGAATTCGCTTTTTCCGTAGGTTCAGTATATGTAGGAGTCCTGGTAGTGTTGGATGTGTTGCTGGTTTTTAAAGATTTGACCACACATGCCCTTTTCTTATTAGGGGTTTCATTTGTGATGATATTTGCCTTTTTGTTCACAGTTTGTTTTTTACACAATAGTTGTGGTTTCTTTCTCGAGGTAATATTACCTTTCGCTTTTTCTGCTGACATCTCTTTATAAAAGATACAACGAAAATCAATAAATATTCGAAATAGTCGATAATTATTTATAATCCAAGATATGCCAGAATAAATAATTTATGTCACCTTTCTCCAAGTTATTTTTATTTATTTTCCGAAACTAATATGTTACTTAGGTAGTTCTGCGTCAATTAGTGTTCTATGTCAATTTTAATTTCTTAATATGTATAAATCGTATCCTATGAGTTTCTGTGTGAAACGGAAAAACATCCGTTAATAACGTTGATAACGGTTAAAATAACGTTATTTTTCACTGAACGCAGCCGTAGAACAGTGGCAACACCGGCGATATGACAGTTATTCGACACGCCTTCTGTGACTAGTATCCAATCAGCTGGTACGTTTATGAAAATTGTGCTGTGATTTGGTGGTTTCAAGATGAAAACATTTAAAGTTTGGATTATAACCGAAATAGTTTTCATACCTTGAGATAATCTTCTGGTTATTTCTTCAAA
Source organism: Thaumatotibia leucotreta (assembly GCA_025490895.1). NCBI lineage: Eukaryota > Metazoa > Arthropoda > Insecta > Lepidoptera > Tortricidae > Thaumatotibia > Thaumatotibia leucotreta. The sequence goes on along the minus strand of JALPQI010005326.1, from coordinate 5,377 downwards.
ACTCGGGTGTATTTGATGTGGAATATAGTGTGTGCTGGGCAGTCCAAAGTTTATCTTCAATATGGTCACTAGTTCAAGTAAGTTATTGCAGAATTTCACGAGATATTATTTATTTAACTGGTAGTAGATCTTTACAGTATGAAATACGTTCCGTTCCGTTTATTGTTCTTATCACAACAGGTCTTATCGCTAAAGAGCGATCTCTTCCAGACAACCTTTGGGCAATGAAACAACTGTTGTGGGCTGTTTACTTATGGAAATAATAATTAAATTTTAGTTTCATGAAAGTCGTCTGTTTTCATGATATCAATAAATGTTTTCCCATACAGACTTTTAACGGGATAAGTAATATCGTTCACTTTATGCCGTGGTATAAAAATAAATAATAAAGTTCTAATGTTATGAGTGCACTTTAAACATCTTCGCCGTTACCATCTTTGTCGGAGTGCAAAGTTGCCAAATTGACGTGTAAAGAGCCCGAACGTGACCAATTTGCCCAAAAGGTGTTTTGAATTTTTAATTTGGAATTCGCACTCTGAATAAACGAATCGCTTTATCCAATACAAGAACTGTCCAATTTATTAAACCTACTAAGTATTATCGATTTTCTATTACCTACTTTTTTAATAGGTAGATAGATGCTAACTGCGCAGAGAGAAGAAATATTGCCGCAGATTCCTTTTTAGGGTTCCGTAGGTATTCTTAGAAAATATCGAGTTCCGTTCCACGGAATTCTATATATTCTAAGAATACCGAATGTGATTATCTCTAATAATGTCGCTCTATGTTTAATAAACAAGAGTATTTAGTGACAAACAAAACAAACTAAACCAAACATTCGCCCTTTTCTCTTATGATTGTTTGTTTATTTTGATTGCGCGTACCTTTTATAGGTAATTAGGTACACATACCTAACCAGGTGGCTTACCGTGGTCACACGTGTACCGTTTATCGTGCTACTCCTCACTTTGGCACTTATACAGGGTGTAAGTCTAATACGGGCGAAGCTCTTAACGGGTGTTAGTTTACGACATAATAAGTACATTCAAATAACTTTTACTTAAAATTAGAGTAACAAAATTTTCCATACAAAATAATTAGGCGCGCAATGTAGAGCAACATACGCGAGTTAAAGACTCGATGACAGCTAATTTCAAAAGCAGATGACATAACTGCCATATCAACAATAACAAATGTTCGTACCTACATTGCTGCTCCGATAATCTTAAAAAAATTCTGTGGGGTCATAATTGAGAGTAACTTTAAAAAAACCTTGTAATCCATGATTACACTAATGAATCCCATGCCTGGTTTAATTGTTCGCCCGTATTAGACTTACACACTGTATACTTAATATTTCGAAAAAAAAAGTGTTCGAAACGTCGGAATGAAGTTAAAATTAGTTAATATACGCGAGTTTATCCGTTTTCATAGTTTTATTTCATTTATATACTTGTTAGACCAGAGCCCCGTTTCTCAAAAGCTTGTAACTTGTAATACAAGTGGAAGTCTCTTTTTAGTACAGACGGTGCCCTTTTTACAAGCTAGTGCGAGAAGTGGCTCATTTTACATCAAGTCAAAACTTCGGAGGGCCATCTGTACTAAAAAACCTCGTACGAAGACACATGCATACAAGAAATTCGTAACTCGTGTCGATTTAAAACATCGCCACTTCGTTTCGTATTTCATGTTTTTCGCACTTGTGTCGTAATGTACTATTTTAACATCATTAATAATATAAGGACTTCCACTTGTATTACAAGTTACAAGTGTTCGAGAAATAGGCCCCTGACCTGAACACCGACAAATGATTAAACACGGTACCAAATCCCGGCGAGGGCATTATTTTTTCCTTGGGCTTAGCTGTCTTCATTTATATTATTTATATTTAAGTATCTATATATATATATATATATATATATATATATATATATATATATATATATATGTATATCGGCGCTTGGTACCCACATCACAAACCGACTAAGGCGATTTGTGTAAGATATCCCAAGATCCATATTTATTTATTTAAACAGCCGTTTGTGTAGTAATATGTCCGCTCCAGATGTCTCTTGGCAGTCCGTCTTCTTAATTTTAAGTAACCGTGTCTGAAGTTTCCTGGTTCTGTCATGCAACTTTCTCAATCAAGTCCGGAATCCAGGTACCAGTCAGGTAAATATCTCAAAACTAAGCCTCCGAGGTCTAATAATCTCGTAAATCGCGTGAAGTTTTATTTACTTCCTTTCCGAATTTATAGAGATGAGGGATCCTTTCATTTGCATCCAAAGTGGCTGATCTGCTATCCCTTTATGGAGCGATCACAAAAAATGTGCGCACATTTACATTGATGTGTCGGAATATAATGTATTCATAAATTTCACTACCCTTTTCTAAGATTGGGCGAATGTGTAAATTAGCCGAAGGGTGAGCTTGACCTTGGCTTGCTGTTTCCGTGTTTCGTGTTTATCTTCAGAACATGATACATCATTCATACATCCGTCTATACCATTACCGACTAGGGACTCAATATTATATACATATAAATAATTGAATATAGCTACTAACTAATGTACAAGTTGCAGAACATTAGCAAAATTGCGGGTATATACTCAGATTATTCCGAGAATTTTCATGAGAATTTAAGAGTAAGTACTCATTGCCAATGAGAACTTAGGTATAGAAAAGTGTTATAAAGATTGTTGTATTTCACAATTGAGTAAACAATGCATAAAAAATACCTTAAAAGACACGTATACACAACGGTTTTGGCATGATTAGGTCGCTTATGAAATTTAAATCGCCGAGAACATTCTCTATAGAAGTTTTGCAACTTATCGTTGTCCACGTCAGGTTCTAGCAAATATGTGAAAGTGCGAAAGTGACAAGTAGCACGATAAACGGTAAATGCGTGACCATGTTAAGCCATCATTCCTTGCTGCATCGCAATACGATTTGCTGGTACAATCGATCATACTTTCTGATAGAAACAAATCGTAGTTATTTCTCATTAAAAGGCAAGAAAGTTACTTACTCTCATTGGCTTGTTATACTCGCATTCATATTATCCATTGGTTAACTCCTTAAATTCCTAGTACCTATTATTAAGGGCGAATAACACAAAACCAAAACAGTGGTAATCTAACTCTAATTGGCAGTAAACTCGAAAATCCCGACCGCTTTTAGGTACTTCCAGCTATGCGGCCAGGGTGCTTAGCCATGTTGCCAATCGCTAACGCGTAATCGTCAATCGTAAGCGAAAGGCAGCTAACTGTCTTTGTCGCACTAATATGAAAGAGTGACAGAGAGGGAAAACTACGGTACGGTACTAAGCGCTAGCGCTTGCCAACTTGGCTAAGCATCCTATTCATAGTTTTCGTTTAAAAATAGATGGTGTCAAATAATTTTCCTGTCTGCTGACTTATTTCCTCCTCATTACAGCGTTTAAAAATACTTAACATACTACAGAATTCATGACGAGGCCAGGTTCATTTCAAACAATTCTGAAAAGTTCCTGAGGCTTTTATAAATAAACGCAATCCCGGACAAACAAAGGCGTAAGTTACGAAAGTTTGTCCTATTTTTTATTAACTGCACTATTTTTATTCTGTTTTATGCCTGAAGTTTTATCAGATAATCCAGCTATTGGAGTACATAATATTTCGGAGTCGACTGAACTGTGAACATTTTGTCGCGGCGCGAGTTACCTACATACTCGTATATGTAATGTATGAACCGACTTGCGACGGAAAGATGTGATATCCCCACTGTTTGTTCGACCTGAAAGTCGCATTTAGGTAATTGAGTAATGCATTGTAACTAACGGGTAAATACCCAAATTGATTTATAATCAGCTAGACATTATCAGTGTGTTTCAATGACCCGGGCTTTTCGAAAATGGGTAATAATACGCATAACTAGCAATCGTTTACAAGTATTAACATTTAACAAATAATTAAATTGACCGTACAATTAATTTTATTTCCTCCGAACGATCAATGTAACGCGTGTACTGCTTAGTTGTCAAACGTTGTTAGTGGCTGCGATCTGCCATTGTCAGCCTCCGTAGCCTAGTTGGTAGTGACCCTGCCTACGAAGCCGGAGGTTCCGGGTTCGAATCCTGGCGAGGGCATTATTTGTGTATTTATTTATCACAAATATTATTTCCTTGGTCATGGCCGTCTATGTATTTAAGTATCATAAGTATCCTATCTATTATATATATCGTCACCTGGTACCCACATCACAAGCCTTAATTGAGCTTACCGTGGGCCTAGGTCGATTTGTGTATGATGTCCCAAGATATTTATTTATTTATTGTCATGTGCAAATTAACGATTCATTTTGAAGTACATGGCTTTTCAATTAACTTTTCTTAGAAAGTTAATTATAATTACTTTTAATATTAGCATTTTCGAAGCGGTTTGGCTATAAATCTGCATCGCATTCCTCAGTTTCGATAAAAGCCAGTATCATAGACACACACTGTATAAAATAATGAAATATAATAATCAGCCAAAAAAATAGCTCCTATTCATATGAGTAGGTATGTCAGTCAAACGACTAGGGCAAATACATTCTTGTTTAGGACTAGAAAGGGCTAGTTGAGCAATCGGGTTAGTTGAGCCACTTAAATATTATAATGAAAACTATACGCGCTAGGGCATGAAAAGAAATCTAAATTGGGTTTTGTGTATTTTTACCTGTGTTTTGTGTACAATAAAGAATTTACATACAAAAGAAATAAAAAAAAAAGAGAGGTCTAGTTGAAAAAAGACAATACTCTGTCAGAAGTTCCTTTATGGAGCACGCCATGGTGGCAAGAATAATCTACCCGTTTTTGATTTTAAAAGTAAAGTTTGGATTGGATCTTTCGCCTAAATCAGTTCCACAAGTAGTATCTTTTGTATATTTATGTGTTTACCTATCGTATTTCAGGACATTTCTTACGAGTTTTTTTTTTGTTAAATCAAGTGTAGGCCCTTATATTAAGTATTTTTGTCGTAAAACTTTTTAGGGTGTTTTCAATATTAATTAATACTTACTCATACTCATGCATCATGTTAAAAAGGCTCGTTTTTTATATAATTTTGGCTTTTATCACTTTAGATTATACGGAAAATAAAAAGTGTCTGGATACTTTTTTTTCCTGTTAAATTTCCTATCAACTGCTGTACCTAGATTTGATTATATATTTATAATAAACCTAGTGATTACAGAGCTATAAACGCAAATGAACCCAACAATGCTTCAGCATTTATTATCATCCGAACAAATAAGACAGTAAACTCATATTACGCCACTTTCTAAACACCGAGCTACACCATTTGCGTGTGTAGCCCGTGCACATGTGTCTTAGCGTGGCAACCACGTTGTGGTG